>JAYMSP010001833.1:0-28461 GCA_036897095.1 Plantago elongata | reverse complement strand
GGGGGGGGGGAGGGATTTAAATACTACTCAGGACAAAATCTGAAATTCAGAAGGCCAACAATAATTATATGCATCAACAATCATTGTAACCTAAAGAAAAATAGCAAGTAATGTACACGTACAACCTATCAAATTAATGTAAATTCAGAGAGAACGTGTTTTTGTTATTGAATAGTACTAATATACTTCTAAAAGTAAAATACTTTTTGTCATTGTAATGGAGTATTTGTAGGAGTTTGCAGAAATTAAAGTTGGAACCTAACTTTAATTTTCATCCTAGATGTGAAAGGTTGAGTATCATCAATATTTGCTTTGCTGATGACCTCTTGATTTTTACAAGAGGTGATACTGAGTCTGTGAAACTGGTGGTGAAAGTCTTTATAGAGTTCTCTGATACCCCTGGACTGGTTGCCAATGTGAACAAAAGTAAACTATATTTTGGGGGTGTAGCTTTGCCTGTTCAGCAGGAGATCATGGATTTCACTGGATTTGCTAGGGGCAGTTTGCCTTTTAGACATCTGGGAATTCCTCTTGATAGCAGGAAATTGACTGTGGCAAAGTGTACCTTGCTCATTGATAAGCTCACTGCCAGGTTGACTCACTGGACTTCTACGCTTTTAAGTTATGCAGGGTGCCTGCAGCTTATCAAGAGTGTGATGTTTGGCATTGCTTCCTACTGGCTTCAGATCTTTCCGTTACCAAAAATGATTCTGAGACATGTGGAAGGTTTATGCAGATCATTTTTGTGGAGTGGAGCTGATAGTATCACAGGAAAGCACCAATTGCTTGGTCAACTATTTGTGAGCCAAAAAATTCTGGAGGCCTGCAAATGATTGATCTTTGTCTATGGAATATTGCTACATTTGCCAAGTTATTGTGGAATCTTGCTGCTAAATCTGACAAGCTGTGGGTAAGATTGGTCCATATCTACTATATTAAAAATGTGCAGATTCACCAATACCAGCCTGCAATATTGTGATGGTTTCCTAGAGCTATATTCAAACATAGGGACAGTATTATGAATTCAAACACCTGGAGAGGGATGCAGGATGGACAAAAATTTCCCACTGGCAAGCTTTACAAGGAGGTCCATTGTCAATTGGAGAAAACTGTTCTTCTCTAATCTTGCCAGACCAAGGGCACAATTTACATTGTGGATGGTATGTCATGGCAGGTTATACACTAAGGATAGGCTGTTACGATTTGGTATGCCCACTAATGGGATATGTGTGTTGTGTAAATTGCCTGAAACCTTGGACCACTTGTTCGGCCACTGTCAATTCTCTGCATCATTATGGTCTGGAGTATTGGCTTGGTTAAACATTAGACATTCACCACTGCCTTGGGGGAGTGAAGTGCAATGGATCTTGGAGAAGAGTAACGGCAAGAGTCCACAGGCTAGAATTCTTAAGATGTTGGTTATTGAGTCTATTTATTATATCTGGCATGTGCGCAACCAGGCTATATTTGCTCAAGTGGTTGTTCCAGTGCCTCAACCTAGAGAAGTTATTAGACCTGTAATAACTAGATACTGCCAGAACTCGAAGCCGTTTGAATTTATTGAAATGTTACAAAGAAGGCTGCTATTTTAAGTCTTGCTAGTTTTGTTTGTTTAGTCACCGTGTACTGTTGCTATTGCCTGGATCTTTGATCGGCTCAGAACTTATATGTTTTGGAATGGAAGTATTGCGGTTCCAAAAAAAAAATACTAAAATTAATAGCCGGAATGCATTTATCGTAAATATAGATCCATATTCCTTTGTGTGCATTTAAATTTTATTACTTGAGCCTTTTTTCAGCAATGTAAAATGGTCACACCGAGTGCATTTTGTGTGAACTATGTTAACTGTAGTAATTTATTAGCTAAATAAAATTGTTAAATACTTGAAATAGAACTTGGTCACTTTTGTACAGGTTATTCTTTTTATCAGATAAAAATGATAAATCCAGACATACCTTCTGTGCAAAAATTATGAGAGTTCAGTACCTTTTAAGCAATTTTTGCCAAAAATGTAAGCATTTAATATCTCTTAAACTGGAAAACCCTTACATTAAATGTGATCTGAAAAGCAACTGTGCATGGAAGAATGTATGATTAAACTTGACAACCTACTTCCAGATGGAATGGTATGTTACAATCTAAAAGAAGGGACTTCTTTTAGAATTTGAGTTAAGCAAGTCTTCCATTTACTGGCCGAATTCTATTTTTCATGCAAGTGGTATTGAACTATTGATGGGATAACGTATTGTAAAACTATTCCCTCCCATGTTTTGTATGTAAGATGTTATGAGTTTTTGTCCATTTGATAAATAAAAGATGTTTTGGGAGATTTTCTCAAGTTATTCTGCAATTTTTTCATACTCGATATATCTAACCCTCTTTTATTTATTGTTCTCCATTTATATTGTAGAACTCTACTAACATGAAACATCTTTCATACTTCTAGTGGTAGATTTATTAGTCCAAGACATCAACATTATTTTTTTAACTTTTTATCTAATTATTGATGAAAAACTGTATTCTTAAATTCTTAAACATCTTATACAAAACATAGGGGGGGAGTAATAAATAGTACTACCTCTGTCCCATAATAAGTTCCCATTTTTGCCATTATAGCCGACCCACACAAAGCTCACATTTTCATTTTTGGTAATTGTTGCCTTCTACCCACCTAATTAATAGTTTAATACCCACATAATACAATCATATTTACCACTTTACCAACCCATTAACACTTTTTTATTCATTCTTTATTCTTTCTTCATTTAAATATTACTAAACTTTGCACATTAACAACTCTATCAAATTCTATTCATTTTGTATATTATTTTTCCATTCAAGTAATACTGAATCTTCAACTTTCCCTTATTTTGTTGTTCAATAAAGCAAATGGAAGTAGGATGAAAGATGTATTGTACCAGTGTAAAGGGCTCCTTCCATCATTGTCAGGTACATCAAAGTCAGCATGATACTTGGCTACAACGAAATTTAGGAAACCTGTTTGTCCGAATTGAGCAGCAACATGTACAGCCTGCACCAAGAAAAGAACTGTAATGATACAAATCCGGATCATTGATACACCGGATAAACAATGTAAATTTATGAGCATGCAGCACAACGAACCACCAACAGTAACATACAATAAGATATTGACTCAGATTATAACACGGAGGTTAAAAGTTCCAAGGGAACTTGCAAACTGCAGCTCCATGACCACATATCCAAACATCACAATATGCACATTGGGCACAGTTTTAGCATGTAGTTTAGCGATCGGTAATCATTAAGATATTTTCAAACAAGTTAAATTCAGTGCAACTAGAAAAGTGCAATACTAAAGCTGTAAAGCATTCACACTCCTAATAACGCAGGGTACATTTACAATCTCTGCTGATTTTATCAATCAAATTTCGTGAATAATTGTTAAATGACTAATCAATTACCCTGTAACCATTAACATCCGTTGCCTCAACCCGTGCCCCATTCTGCAGCAGCACATCAGCAGCTGCAACGGAACCTCTAACCGCAGCCCAATGAAGTGCCGTCTGCCCACCATTATCCCTGGCATTCACATCTCCACCTTGCTTCCAAACACAAAAACACCAACCAATTTCAATTCCCAACACAAAAACAGTTAAGATCAAGTAAGTTAGAACAAAATGAACTAACTATAGAGCTCACTTCGGTGATGTATTGCGAGATTTCGACGAAATTGTTGAGTGCAGCCCACTGAAGAGGAAAGTAACCGTTGCCGTCGGGTTGGGAGACGGAAGCACCGTCGACTTGGACGAAGTGGCGGAGCTTGGCGAAGTCGCCGTAAGCAGAGGCGGAGTAAACGTCGAGGATTTGGATTTCGGTGGCGTTGGATTGCTTGTGAGAGGGTGAATCAGAGACGATTTCGATCTCAGATGAAGCCATTTTAGGATGAGATTGATTGATTAACTAGTGATGAGAATTAGGGTTTGGGAATTGATTGATTTTGTGCAAAAGGGGATTGATTAGAGTTTGCATATGTGAGTGAGTTGGAAGATTTGAATTTTCAAGGTGTTAGTTAAATCTAGGAAGAGTGAAAAAGGTTTCAAACGGTAAGGAAAATCTATGAAAATGTCTTCAAGATTTGTGAGCACATTCCGGTGTCATGCTGAAGTGTCAGATTTAATCAGTTTTATTGATCCGTTTTTTACTCATGTGATGATTTGGAAGAATTTGATTGGTTCTCGATATTTTATTCATTATAAATTGTGCGGAGATATCAGATCCAAAAATCTTTGGACCGATTGGTATAGAATTTGAATGTCCGTTTTTAATTGAAATTGAAATTTTTTATGCAAAATATTCAATTTGAATGGGGAGATGTCCGCTCCAGCGGTATAACAAACAAGTCATTTATTGTTGTGTGCTAAAATTTTCCACTTAATATATTTCGATTCATTATAAAATTTTCCACTATGTTTTAAAACTCGGACTCAATAATCAACCAGACTTACCTATCGTGAGAGAGTTATCCGGATCAATTCGAATTAACCTAATATGATAATTTAATTTAAAATATACTTATATAACATAAAAATTCAATAATACTACTAATTATCTCCAATTAAATAGAAATTCAATTGGCATGTTCCCCTCCTCATTTCTATTCAACAAATCAATTCTTCTACTCCAATCTTTCCTTAGCTACTTATTTCTCTTCTCAGCATCCTCATCGTCTTCTTCCACTGGACTAGAAGCATCTCTATTCTCTACTCTTTAGTTACAAAATTATTCACCCGAGAAGATGCACTCGGAGTTTTGAACTCTACCAACAATTCCATAGATACTTCTACTGTGACGTTTATGACGAGAAGGACACCAAATTCATACTTATCATTCTCTAAAGTTTGCCCAGATCCAAATCTTCACTGAGTTTGAAATATATTTTTTTGGTAAAATTGGGTTGACCCTTTTTAGCCGGGTATTTACCAGTTTTAGATCGAGTTATCCGGTTTTTCACCGATTTCTGAGTATTTGACGGGTTTCATGGTTTCCGGCCCGGTGAGGCCTCTGAGTAGCGGCTAAACCATATCGACCCGACGAGTTTCAAAACATAGATTTTTCATAACATTAATTTTTCTATATTAGTGGGTTGATTTCGGTCGTTAATTATATTTGGTGATTACATTGAATTGGACCAAACGATAATTACATTTACATTACCCTTATTTCTATATATGTATCTCTTATGTTTATGCTTTTTTTCTTCATTCTCTAACGTGTAGTTTTAAGTTAAGTTCATATGAAATTGATGATTACATTTGCACCATTGTTTTAATTTTTAAGTGGACCCTAACCCGTATGTATGGAGACATGTGGATTATATTTTTATCATATAAATGAAGGTACTCTGTAAAATTGGTCCTAATAATTTTAGTTCGATTTTGCCTATTTCAGCAAAAATTAATATATCAGTGTGTAATTGTAGGTGAAATTTTAAAAAAAGAAAATGTATAACGGTAGTAGAAGCAAGTAGTTTTTTTAATTTATTTTAGTAATAAAATATGAAGTTATATGAAATTATGTATAACGATTAATAAATATTAATGTATGAAGTACATTGTGCAACGAGTGTATGTAGGTGACTATAATTCACCAACTCATTCTTAATCACAATTTCATTTATTTAAACATGGATTAAATTATAATAGAAAAATTAAAAGCCAATAAATGAAAAGTAAAATAATAAAAGGTGTAGACGCTCAGAATCTACAATTGAATTTAGGTTGATGAATTTGGGGGCACAGACGACCTGCAAGGCAACAAACAACAAACCTAGAGACGTAAGATACCAAGGTGACACCGGTGTGGTGCCGACCGTAGGGACTCCAACGCTCAAGTCAATAATGAGACAAAGACTAAGCAAAGCGACAATGAGAGAGATGGGAATGATGGAGGTCGACTTATCCTGTTGACAGTTCGACATAGAGTGGATGGTTACCGACAATGTGCTAGCTGACCGTGCGAAGGGAAGCTAACTAGTGATCGTCGATAAGCAAAGATGGGATGGCGAAAGGTGAAGCTCGATCGTCTGAGCGACAACCTGAGAGCTTGATCGTTTGACTAACAACGTCTAGCTGACAGCGTCTGACTGACAACCTGAGAACTTGATCGTTTGACTGACTGGTAGAGTGTTGGGGGTTGAGAGAGATGCGTTCGATTGATAGCTAGGGTTTTTCGTAGTCCGAATGAGATGATCATTTTCTCTTTCCACCTGCCTTCCTATATAGACCATCCAACCGTTAGAGTCCGAACCCACTTCTCCTATATTTCGGGTGAGGAGTGCCTTCGTGGGCTGACCAAGTCTAGTCGGTTGCCTACTGACGGAATGAGTTAGACAAGCAATGTGGGTCGGTCAATCTGTTAGGCTAACATGGTTAGCCTTGCGAAGTCGGTTGGACGTGTCTTCAGTCGATTAAGTTCGTGTCTGGTAGACTAGGCAAGTCGGTCAAGTAAGATTGGCTCGCATGTCTGTCAGACTTGCCAAGTGTGTTGGCTAGCTTGTCGACCCGCTAGGAAGTCGGGAGGCCAATTGAGTTAGCCAGTATGCAAGCCTCTAGGTTGGATGACGACTCTACTAGGTGGCTTGGTTCGGCGATCTCTAGGAGCCCAACCTGCGCGTGAGGCTGAGATGGACTTCATTTAAAGTCCGTGGATTGGGCCGTGGCCTTGATGGACCGATTTGTCAGTCTTGTCGAAAGAGAGAACTTTGGCCAGTACAGATTGTCCCCCACTCTTCGAGTTGAGAGTCTCGAGTCGAAGAGTAGAAGTTCTATGCCCAACAGAGCGATGCACAAATTGGATTGCAGGCGTATGCCGTTATGCTCCTTTAAAGTGTCGCTTATCATGTGGATGCACTAGTGTAACGGTTGTCCGGAGATAGAAATTTTCACAATAGATGGTTCTATCTGGCGAGCCGAACACTTTTTGACGGAAAACTTCAAGGTTGGCAATTTTAGTCCGCCGGGCAAGATGGAAACTTACTGAAATAAAAATTTGAAGGTTGACAATTTTCGTTTGTCAAACAATTTTTTGTATGTCAATAGTAGGCAATCAATTTTTGGTATGTCAAGCAAGGTTGACATACACTTGTAGGCAAGCATTTTCTGGTATGTCAAGCATGGTTGACATACACTTGCAGGCAAGTAATTTTTTGTATGTCAAGCATGGCTGCCATGCACTTGCAGGCAAGCAATGTTTGGTATGTCAAACAAGGTGCAAGCTTGTTCACACACAATCGTATGCAAGCAATTTATGGTATGTCAAGCGAGATGTGTTTCTGTTTTTTGTTTGCAATTGCTAAATTTGGCTGTAAGATAATTTGGCTACGGTATGCCATCCTTGTACATACTATTTCTTAATTGCTATACTTCTTTTTGGATCCAAAGTGAGTCAATAGGTGACTCATTGTGGATCCTTGCAAGTTTTTAAATGGTTCCATCGTGCATCTTGAACGGATTGATTCAGATCCAGATACAGATCCATTATAGAACAAAAAAAAATGATTGGTTTTAGATCCGAGTCATTTTTGAGTCAAATCAATAATGAATCGATTCAAATCCAATCCATAACCTAAAACTTACAGGGCTACATTTTGGTATGATGTATGAACAAAGAAGAGCGCACCCTTAATAAAGTTGTTTTATGCTTTTGATGTCATTATTGGCTTTTATTATATTGTAGTAAAGTAATACACACACACACATATAGAATGATAAAAATTCGTGCTTTTATAAGATTCACTGAAGCTATTAGACCGTCCACCGTGGTGGATGGTCGTATCGTGGTCGTGAGGCCGCAACTGCACCTCACGACCAATTTTTCCACTATGGCAACCGACGTGAAGGGCGGTCACCACTATTTTTTATTTTTTAATTTTGTTTATAGTTATATTAATGTGAATATTGAAAAGTTAGAGCGGACAAATACGTTTTTATTAATAATACGAGTATAATAGTGTAATAGTACAAAATACAAACGTATACGAACAAATGTTGAAATTTAATATATCTTCACTGGTATTGATTTGTAGATTTCGAAAAAATATAAACGATGATATAAATTTTATATTTTTTAAATTTCAATATAAACTCGAATATTCACAGCTATTCCACAATTGTTTACCATGGATAAATTGATCGTGACCTCAGCCACGATCAATTTTTATGACTATCCGCGGTGAACAATCTTACATTCTGTTGAGTTCACAGTTCACACCATAGCATAGTTTCATTAATTTTCTTGGTCAAAATATAAGCCACATAAAAATTTGAGTCTCTAGAAACCTTCTCTATAATCCAATTAACGGTCTCCCAATATCTTCAACTAGATCTTTGTGGCTCCACACTGCCTGGTCCCAGTTCCTTCAAATGCAATCTCAGACACAGAAAATGAAGTCTAACTAATTAACTGCTATTAGCTCGATCAACCAAGTTATTTGTCGTTACGCCAATGAGACCAGAAACATTCTTAATTACTTCCCTATGATAGTTAAATAAATACACAATATTAGCTAGCTCGTATAAATCTGCGATATTTAATCTGGATTTTAGATATACGATACATAATACTCCCGCCGCTCCTAACTCATCCGTCCACAAGGTCGAATATAAATATTAAAAAGAATATAAATAAAGTAAGAGAATTTGTGATAAATTAGAGAGATGGTAATGAAGTAGAAAAAGAAATGAATAAAGTAAGAAAAATAATAATTAATGTAAGAGAGATAGGATTTAATTAAAAGATGAACATATGAAGTTGAGATGGACTGAAATTGAAAGAAGATAAAGTTGAAATGAGGGAATGAAGCTATGTTTGTAATGACAAATAAATTAGACTCCTCCATTGATATAATTAACTAATTTGTCAATTGAGATAGCATAATTATCAGCTACAGTAATTCTTTTCCAAGCATATGTAGATCTAGAAACTTTGAGAATTCATGGAGAAGATGTGAGTGAGCAAGTAGAGTTGCATCATTCCAGTGACGATTGCATACATTTATTACTACTCAACTTTAAGACCTGCTACACAAATTAAACTTTATTATTAAGTATTACAAACTTTGAGTCCAAGACTTAAGAAAATAATCACGCCATTTTAATACTATGTATTTGACAATTGACATTACTAAAAGATATGGTCGGCTAGGAAATTTCTTTGGAATATACTCTGAATGGACTAGTTAATTTCAATTATTAGCGTGACTTAGTAGACATACTGCCTCTGTTTGGTACTACAGGAATTTACATGCATCTTCCACTAATGATAGATAACTCTCATCTATAAATATAGCTAGCCTACAACCATATACAGTACTCCCTTCTCGTAAAACAGTTGTTACATTTGGCCTTTTAGTTTATGATCATGAGATTCCTCTGGCTAGTTATGCTTCTGCTGTTCGTCGCTCTTCTCATTCATTTCGTATCTCCATTGTCACCTTGTTGGAACTATGACGACGCATTTTATTGGATTAGGATTTTCGGTTTTTTAGTGTTTAACATTTATATTTGGGCCTTACTTTTCAATTGTAAGGGAGGTTCAGCTGATGATCATGAAGATATTATTAACTTCTTTGGCCTTGTTTATGAGATGGAACAAGTTGAAGAGCAGGAAAATGATATTGACTTTAAGGATGATGATTATGACAATGGAGATGAGGAGGATACCGATGTGTTTTCGTATACTTCAAATGATGATGGCTACGATTCAGACAGAGAGTGGATCGAAGAAGATGATGATGAAGATGATGAAGATGAAGAAGGAGGACCGGATAGGCATTTGGAGAGCAAAAGTGAAGAGTTCATAGCAAAGATGAAAAAGGGTTGGAAAGATGAATTGTTGATGGAGTACTACTAGCCTAATTAGGACAATTTTAGGTCCACTAGGCAATATATATCTTTCATGTGTGAATGTAAATATAATTGTGTATTCCCATCAAAGATATTAAATATCCCGCAAATACATGTTATCCATAGATCCAACAAGTTATCCATTAAATCCTACTATTGCTAAATGGTAGAAAGCTCTAATTGAAGTATTGTAGAACTTCACTGATAATTACATGCTACTATGTATTATTAAATCCGTCTCCACTCTAAATGTTCCGAAACTCACTAAGACGACCTCTCCACAAAAGTGGCTACTAAACAATCCGACTCAAGCTCCATAGTTCCGACCCGAGAGAATTGTTCCGACGCGAGGACCCTTTGTCTCTATCATACTGGAGACAAGGCATGACTTGCTTTGTGATTTCGAGTCAACATGGTTTCGAGCCTATGTTGTCCTTCAGTCCTCATCAGTGACGTGGTTGTACTGTGGTTCGTGATGGAGACGCGCCTACAAGCTCCGATACTACGTGTCTCCATATTACCAGGGCGACACAACTCTTAGGTGTCAGATTCAAACCTTCGGCGGGATTGCACTATAAATGCAAGGCATTTATGTCTCATAAATATAAGTACCTACCACTCAATATACTACTCTCTAAACTTTAGAGGTCCGAGCCCAAACTATTCAGCTTCTAAACACGTTAAGTTCGAGTCCGGTTTGTCTTAGACAAACCGGCCCAAAGGGTCTTAACCCGTCTCTTTATCTCAGGTTGCAAGTGAAATTTCCTCGGACCACCTCGCCTCGAACCACCCTCGCTTCGGATCTGCACCCGAGTGTCATCAGGATTGCACTGTCCTTCATTCGCAATCAGTCTCCTCGGACCTTACCTTGACTTGGAACGGATCCAGCCTCAGAACAACATATGTCTGGAACTTGTTGTGACATTCGATAGTCCCTTTTGAATCATAATTTGACCTAAATGAACTAAGACTTCCCCTTTTTGACTGAATAACTCATTCAAAGGACTTAGACGCTCTAGTCTCTCCTTGATCCGTGAAAATTACCCTAACTGGATTTATACACTATGACAACTATTGTAAAAAAAAACTTAGATTCATAATAGTGAATTTTATATGATTGGTTTGTTATTCGCTTTTATTGTTGTACATTAAAGATTTGAAGTCCATCGAGGGAATATGCATATGGAAATATTTTCGAGGTAACAATTGTCCCAAGGTTAGCCCAATCATTCACCAAGATTACACTTTTTTTTCCAGTTGTTTCGGGATCTTGTATATGTTCATGGTGAATTTTTTAACATGTGAGCCTTACTAACCTTTGCTCCATCATCAAGGGCTCTGATAATGTCCTTCACATGGATGGAATAAGAGCTTTGGTTGATATAATGGTAGTGAGATTAATTTTATTTTTGAGAGCCAACAAACCAATATATAGCCATCAAGGATCAAATTAGTTAAGTGCATCAGGAGAACAAAAAGGCAAATCCCCAATTCCATTACTACCTACCTCCAGGTTTTGGCAAAGCAAGTGTTCCACTTGGTTTCCATCTCTACCTATAAAAACAAAATTACAGAACAGATAGCAAGATGCAAGCAGCTTCATCTCTTCAATGATGCCACCCGCAACAGTCAGTGAGCTCTTCGCACTCTGCATCTCTTTGACCACATTAAGACTGTCTCCCTAAATGATCACATTATACATACTCCAATCCACGACCAATTGTACTGCATACCGAGCTGCCCAAGCTTCTGCTACCTCTGGAGACGATACGTGTTGTAGGATGTGCCTTCGCCACGCAATTACACTCCCATCAGAACGCCTCGCAACCACACCAGCCCCTGCCACACGATTATGAATCGAAAACGACGCATCAAAGTTGATTTTGATGTGACCAGCTTGAGGTGGGTTTCCATCGGACAGGAGAAGGCGGGTGTCTGGGCTGCAAGAACGCAACCTGGGCAGCCTTATACTCAGCCAAAAATCTGTCCACGAACTGAATAGACTCCTGGGCATTGAGTAATTGTCCCTCGAACGTCTTCTTGTTCCTAGTGTACCAAAGGCACCATGAGCAGCAGATGAACCTTTCCAGCGCCTCAGTTGTCGAGGTACTACAAATTTGCGTAATCCATTCCCCCACACTATCAGCTGCAACTGTCATGAAAAAATACGAGCAACGAGACTCAGCCCAAAACAGACGCGAAACGGAACAATGTTTTAGCAAATGTAACACGGTTTTAGATTCACATCCACAAAGGGGGGCTAGAAGTGCAAGTATCAATGCCTCGACGAGCTAGATTGGCACGAATGGGGAGGAAATTCTTTAGAGCTCTCCAAGAGAAGATTTTTTAACTTTAGATGGAATCTTCAATTTCCACAACCACTCCCAACTTTCCAGTGTGGAACCACTCGATTGCCCCCGACTAGAAGCACCGGCTGCCTTCTTCAGAGTACGAGCTAGGTAGTAGGCCGATTGAACCGAATAATGTCCATGTTTTGTGTAGTGCCAAATCCGGGTATCGAAGGAAGGGCGAGTAGTAAGAGGAATGCCAAGAATTGCTTCGGCATCCTCATGCCAAAATATTTCTCGTATAAATACCTCATCCCAAGTGTTGGTAGAGGAGTCAATAAGATCAGCCACTGTGAGAGGTCCCAATCTATGTAAATCTGGAGTAACCGGAGAAAACCAGCCATCGCTCGGTATCCAATTCGCCCCCCCCACACCTCTATATCCAGCCCATCACCCACACGCCATTGAATCCCACTCCGCAACATAGGTAAGGCTGCACAAATACTCTTCCTAAGAAGGATGGAATATTTTTGGGAGAAGAGAGTAGAACATCACAGGTAGGAAAGTACTTTGCCTTAAAACCCTTACTAAGGAGAGAATCGGGAAAACGAATAACTCTCCAAAGTTGTTTTCCAAGCAAGGTAATAACCCCATCCCTCCATCTCGCTTGGACTCACATAAGCTATTACACTTCGTCCCATGTATCTTCCTATCTTTACCATTCCCCCACCAATATCTAGCTAATAATGCCTCAATCTCTTGTAAAAGGAAGTCAGGGAGTTTAAAGCAACTCCTCAAATAAGTTGGAATGAATTGAATCACAACTTTAATAAGGATATCTTTACTCGCTTTGGAGAGATTACGATTACCAAAGCTTTGAACTTTGCTCCACACACGTTCCCTTAACCACCCAAAAACTTATTTCTTCGGTCTACCCATTTCCGTAGGAAGGCCAAGATACTTTTCGTGCTTCTCCACCACTCGCACCGGGAGAACTCCGAATCTACTCTACTTGATTTGTCGTCGCATTATGGCAAAAAACCACTGTAGATTTCTCCAAGTTAATCTCCTGGTCAGATATTAAGCTGTACCTAAGCTTTTAAATGGGTAGGGTAGAATCCTACCCAATCCAAACCCGTACATGACCCGTACATATGTAATGATGTTCGAGTACGGGTCGGGTATGTACCCGGATCCGGGCCCTACCAGCAAACCCATTTCTGACCCGAACCCTACCCGATCCAGTCCAAGTTAAAAAAAAATTACATTTTCATAATTTTGTATCTTCTTAATTATGCCCATTCATTCCTGCTGATTAACATCAGTTCAGTTTCCAAAGTTTGGGTTAGAGATAGATCTTCCCTTCTCCGGTAATCATCAATGTTAAAATTTACAGATGTAGCCGAGTAGAAAGTTGATACATTCCGTATTTAAGAGACTCGCGTTCAATTTCTAAAATTGGTGATTTTTTTTTGAATAAAGAATAATTTATAAATGGTGATTCAAAATTTATTGATCATAATTTATCTAAAAACTTTATAATTATAATATTATATTTGAAACAAAAAATTATTTTAAAAATGTATCCAAACATTTCAAGATAAGCAAGAAATAGTGCACCTAGAGTGTAATAATACCAACCATTTACCCAACATTATCCTGAATCAGAAAAATCCATAATTCATGGCACTCTACGTTAATTCGTAAGTAATCTAAATTAAACTATATTATATAATTAATTATATTGATCCTCCCATCCCGCTAAATGTGTATCACTTTATTTTATGATTGTCCAATTACGAAATAAGATAAAGTTAAAATTTCAATTACCACTATTATTCTTATTTTATTTACATTCGTTCTACTTTCTCATTCTTTACGATATTCTTTTTTCTCTACTACAACAAACAATAAACATTTCCAACAATAAACTATAGGCCTCGTTAAAAATAGTGCTAAAATAAGTAATAAATATTTAGCACGACGGAGAAAGTATATATAAACGCCTAAAAAAAGAGTATATTTAGTACGTAATATGTCTAATTTCAGAGGAATGTATGCATATTGCATTGTGTAAAGAATTGAGATAGATATAACTTATTTGCGCGCACCATATACTATCTATATTTGATTCAACTATTTTGAGCCCTCATTTTTATTTTAGACAATCATTTTCCCATTTCACACCATCATCAAAGTTTCTCCTATCTACCCTCTGGGTTGGAAAACATTAATATATGGAGAATATAGATAGTTGGTGCTTGTAAATTTTGGTTTCTGGAAAGAATTCGGAGTTATGTTCACACATGTTATACCTTCAATATTTTTATTCATAAAGTTAACAAACTAAATAGCGGTATATATATGTATTATATGGTGTTATAAAATTATATTTTTCATCATGAAAATCAAAGTGACTGACTTAGTCTTCTTATATAATAAGGTGGGAGGATACGTTTTCATCTTCAACAAACAATTATGGGGCTGATTGACATGACATTTGAATTGGGATTTTGGTGAAATTGTGTTTGGAATGGAATTCAGATGGAGGTATTTAATTAATGTTCATCGAACCAAATGGAGGCATTTAAATGCTTGGCCAAACAACTCCTAATTAATGATGGATTAGTATAACATAATATAATATAATGGTTTAATTAATATTAATAAAATTAATTGAGCTGGGCCGATTTTTACATATTTCTTTTCTTATTTTAATTTTACATAGTTCTTGTCTTGTTACACCAATTAGCTTTAGACCATCTTCAATGGTGACGGCACGACGACGCATCGTCATCGCCACGTCATTTTTTTTAAAATTCAAAATTTAAAATTCAAATTCATATTCAAAATTCAAAATTACAAATAAGGCAGAAGGTAAAAAAAAAATAAAGTCAACACACTACAGAAGCGATCCTTCACCATGAGGGTTTAGGGAACAGCTGTTCGCCAAGTACTTCTAAGTGTGCTTTGGACTGTTCGGGCAAGTTGTCGTAGTTTGCCACAAATGCCATGTCCATCATCTTCGCCCTTGCCTTACGCTCCTCCTTCTCGCGAGCAAGCTCGAACTTTGCCTTTTCAACTTCAACCCATCGGGGATAATTCTTGTTTAAGCCAGTTATTCCCTCATTCAAGGCATCCATGGAAGAGTTACCGGAAGTGACATTCTTAGCCAACTTCTTGGCCTTGTCACGACCAATGAGACATTTGATGCTTGACCCACTTTCTAACCCCGAGTGCGCTTACTTCCGCTACTGCCACCTACACCTGCTGATTCCATTGATTGATCACCTACGTCAACATCGTTACCCTCAAACCCATCCTCCCCAGGTGGTACGAACTTCTTCATGGTCTCCTCCAAGTTCATCTTCATTTCCCACTCTGGATATGCTGACATGGCTTTGAAATAAATGGCTTTGGAACATATTACAAATAAACCTAGAGTGAATTAATAATAGAAAATTGAAAACGCTGACATGGTATGCCAAATCAGCATCTGTGTGTGTCTCCGGCGTGACATGACAAGCCAACTCAACATTTGCGTGTGTCTCCGACGCTACAGGAAATCCGACGTTGACTTTTGGAACTGTTTGTAATTAGTTTTGAAAAACAGTTCATTTTTTGGAAAGATCTGTAATAAAAAAAATAACAGAGGGTTATTTGAGATTACGGCAAAGAGGAGGGGTGTGTTTTGTAATTATCCCTTATTATAACATCATCATATCACTTTAAACTCGAATTTCACCCGTAAAATTAACGTTCAGGATGAAGTTAGAGCATAAACTCCCCGATTCATTTCCAAACCATTTCAAGAAGTTGAGAAAACCCCATTCTTGTAGGATCTGAAAACAAGAATATGCTGTAGGAACTTTGAGTACATTATCACTCTCCTTAATTGAAAAAAAGGAAACAATATAAAAACAACACATTGGTCACACGAGCTACATAACTCTAACTCCTTCACTCAAACACAGAGTAGTCAGTTCTGTCATCAATCAGTCTGTGGTCATAAACACAGATTCTATCTCACCCAAAAATGGCGGCCACAAGGGTGATAGCATCGCACAGCAACACTATCACCTCTACCCTCCTCTCCAAAACCCCATTTCACTCCCAAAGATTCAGCCTTTCCTTCAACTCCAACCGATTCTTGTCCCGCAAAAAACGCCTCTTCACTTGCACTGCAATCTACAACCCCACCCAGTTTCAGACCAAGGAAGAAGGCCAGCCTGATACCCTCGATTACCGTGTCTTCTTTCACGATAATTCCGGTAAAAAGGTTGTGTAAAAATCCTCTTTATTGCTTCTTCTCATTGATTTATGGGTGTTTCTGTAATGTGATTGTTTATTCTTGATTGTTTGAGCTGAAAAGATGCATTCTTTGGAGGGATTGTCTGTTCAGATTGCAATTGGTTTGGTAGTATATGAAACTTAGGGGTGAGAAATGCTTTTATAGAATGTAGAGAGCGGAAAGGGTGAAGAGTAAGTGATGTATCACACAAGAGCATAAAATAGATTAAGGGCGAATGTGCTTATTTCTTCAGATGAGTTCTATAAGGTTGATTGGTTGATGTTACAATAGACTAGTTTGAACATGTTTTCAGATTTTGGTTTTGAATGATATGGTTATAAGATTATGTAATGAGAAGAGGGAAGAGATGTAGTAAACGTGAAATTGAAGATCAAGTTAGGATATGGGCGTAAAGTTGATTGGCTTGTGCTCCTTTTGTATCCTTTTCCATTCGGTGTGTACAGTGAGTCTAAGATTGCTTTTCATAGGTATGGGTTTGTCTTTAATAACTAATGTAAAGGTGTTATTTGGTAAATTAGTCTACGTTAATATTCGAGCTTCATATCTTTTTTGTATCAACAGTAAGAATCATATGGTTTGAGTATTTTTGATGTTATGGTAAACAAGAAATGGAATAGTAGATAGGTGAAAAGTTAAAAGCTTATGTTCTTATAATGTGTCCTGTCATATAAATATGGTTTGATGTCCAATCGCTAATGCAAAGTGTTGTGTTTTATCTATGTACAGATTTCACCGTGGCACGATATACCTTTACGGTCGGGTGATGGCGTGTTTAATTTCATTGTTGAGATACCCAAAGAGTCAAGTGCTAAGATGGAGGTTGCTACAGATGAGGTGTTGACTCCCATTAAACAAGACACAAAGAAAGGGAAGCTTCGATACTATCCGTAAGTTTGGTGATTTTTGTGTATCAATACTTAATATTGTTCCGTCTTGATCAAATAATGAGATCTTCATGTAGCCCTCCTAGCTCTTTAAATTTTCAGTATATGCTCTTCATTGATGTTTCAGTGGCTCAAAACGTCCCAATGGTAATACTAGAAAGAGTGATAGCCATGTTGGTTGTTTGACATAGTTGGAAGTTTCACTTAACAGCAATACATTGTTGAATGAGTTTGTATAAATGTTTCTATTTGTGAATTTAATTATTGCAAAACTTACATTGCATTGTAAGGCTTGAGAAAAATCAAATGCAATAGATCTAAGGACTGAGGTATTTTGTTGAATGGTAGTACCCCTAAGTATTGAATAGTTCATTAAGTGTATATTCGTATGTTTACTGCGAATTAGGTAGCTCTAATTTGAGATATCCAACACCAATATGAAAAGGTATACTTTGTTTCTGGTCTGAATAATGCAATCATGTTACATGTATATAGGACCGTGCTAACTGGCTGAATATAAAAATTAGAAATGATATGAGAAGAAAAGCAACTGAGAGAAAATGATATGTTCTCTTCTTTATTTCTTTTTTTCTTTTTCTTTTTTTCAATCTCTAGATCTCATAAATAATCTGCATATGTAGGCAATTGCATAAGCCATACAATCTAAGCCCCGTTGTTCTTTATTAAAGTGGAACTTGCCCCTTTCAGTTATTAACGCTGGCAAAAGACATTCATCTATTCTTATATTTCTACGAACCATGACTTACAACTGATGCATTGTGCTAATGCAAATATACATTATCACAATTGACGAGATTTCTCCTCTATTCCTTTTTTGCTTAATACTCTATGAAAAGTTGCATTTGTTGTGGCTACTTAGTATTTTGTGTGCATGCTCTTGCAGATACAACATTAATTGGAACTATGGGTTGCTTCCACAGACATGGGAAGATCCTTCACTTGCAAATGCTGAAGTTGATGGAGCATTTGGAGACAATGATCCTGGTATATTGGTCCTATTCCTGCATTTCAGTTACTAAGTAGCTTTTTATTGATTCTTTGATCAACAAAGCCAGGGATAGAGTGTGAAATACCTTTAACTTGGTAATATGTGTTTTCCTTCTCAGTTGATGTTGTTGAAATTGGTACAACCCAAGGCAAAATTGGGCAAGTGATGAGAGTCAAGCCCTTGGCTGCCTTAGCGATGATTGACGAGGGGGAACTTGACTGGAAAATTGTTGCCATTTCATTGGATGATCCGAAAGCTTCGCTTGTTAATGATATTGACGATGTCGAGAAGCATTTTCCGGTATGGAAATATTTTGTTTACATTTTATTACATGAACAGTATACATTTTTAAAAGCTACAGTTTGTAACTTTGTTTTAAGAAGTTCTATGCATCAATTTCATGTTCAAAGTCTGAGTCTGTAGTTTCTGCAAAACAGTGTGACCATCATCTCATCTGCACAGTTTTGGCACAGAATTTGAATTATTTGATTAAACTTGTGACTTCTATCCTCCGACCTTCAAAGAAAATGGACAGTTTCATTGACCAACCTGTGGCACTAAACTGAGCTAGTGACCCTGCTTTGTTGAACATATAGCATCAGTACATGACCATATATACACTTCAAAATATGGTAATGTCATTATTCTTCTTATAGCTAGGTAAATAATAGATCTTCTAATATCTTTATTCTTAAGAAAAAGAAGCTGATGTTCGAATTGAAAATGCTGTTTAGGGCTGTAGGCATGATGAAACTAATATTTGGCTCTTGTAGCTCTAAGATGGTGATGGAAGTGTAAGCCTGGATCGACATTGAATCATTCATACATTGTCAATAAAGTCACATCACACTTCATTTTGGGAAGGGCTTTTGTGTATACCATGCAATTTTTCCATAACTAACGTAGTTCTATGGACAAAGGAATGTTGGGGCACTCAAACTTTAGCTTATTTTATACTTTTATTGGGACTCAAAATGAGCATGCAATGGATATACTTATTTTTGTTTATATGAATCCTCCAAAGATTCAGTGATGGGACTAGGAAAATTGAACTCACCTAAATGGGTTCCAACACGAGAGAAATGAAAGACGCATCTATTTTACTGGTACAAAATTTACTTTTCTGATAGAGTACTACTGACATGATTTCGACTTTTTGAGTGCCTTTTCCTCAAGATATTCATCAAATAGGTTATAAAGTGGTCCAGTATATAGCTTTGCATTTTCCGTTCAATATCTGATTCATATTGACAGTCTCTGCCTATCAGTGTCAACTCATTGCACATTCTTTTACAGGGAACTCTTACTGCAATCAGGGACTGGTTCAGAGATTACAAGATTCCTGATGGAAAACCTGCTAACATGTTTGGTCTCGGCAACAAGCCAGCAAACAAGGTATCACATTTCTTTATTACCAAAGGTTGCTGATTGATTTCCGAGTCTACATTCTTAGGCAATGCTTCTTGATGTTTTAAGGAGGGCATTTATTTTTAGTCTGTAAGCAACATGGTGATCACTGATTGGTGTTAAATGAACACACAAATTCGATAGGAACATAAAAAGGACTAAAGGGATGTATTATTCGTCCCATTATTGCATGTTGACTTGCCCTGAGTTATTTTCTTATAGAAGGGTTTAAGCGCAGTTATGTAAGCTTGGTCATGTATTTGATCTCAAAATGATTTCAGGATTATGCTCTCAAGGTTATCAACGAAACCAACGAGTCTTGGGCTAAACTTGTGAAAAGATCCATTCCTGCTGGTGAGCTCTCACTCATGTAAATCCCTAATTGGATTTGAGACGCGAGTTCTCTCTACTTGAGATAGGACGCTGAAGGCCACCCTTTGCCAGTTTTAATTCTCATTTGTTGAAATTCAAATGACATTCCTTTTTTGAGGTCTTTGACTCTTCATGGTGCGATAACCTCCTATTTGAGAAATATACTCTCCCTGAGATGGCTTCTTGTTTTTCTTCTGCATTTTATGCAACTCTTTTGTTGATTTCTACTTTGCAAGCTTAACCTTCATGCTCGTGGGTTATATCAAATCAGGTTTGAAGTGATGAAGTGCGATAGCATTCTCTATGTTTCTGTTAAGAATCTTGGAAAGTGTGATTAGTTTCTATTTCAACCACAATCAAAACATATTTCAGAATTGAGCCTTCAGACGGCGCAGTTCATGTGAAGTGAGTCTTAATTTCAGACTAGGGCTCTGTTCACAAGTAGCTTTTTAACTACTTTTTAGCTCCATGACTTGTTTTGACCATTCACTAATAAGTAACCTGTTACGTAGGGCTGTTCAAACATACCAAAATCGATTCCGAATCGAAATACCGAACTGATAAGAAAGGGTTCGATTTTCGGTTTGCTATTTTCAAGCAAATCGGTTTTCAGAATATTTCGGTACAAGATTGAAAATTAATGAAACTGTACTGAAAGTTGAAAATTTTAAATTGACATATTTCTATGAAATAATACTACAATAGTATGGCATAAATTTACAATTCACCTAATATTGTAGCATTAAGTTTTGAATATTTAAAGAGTTTGAATGAAAAATTGATATGATGTTACATATTGAGGGTTTTATTATCATCTTTACTAAGAAAAGTGTAGGCATGTGCATGTCATAAAATTAGAATTAGTTGTTTTTTTTAATTTTATTTGATTTTTACATTATTTTTCAATATTTTCAATTTTTACTGAACTGTTACTTAAATTTTCAGTATGAAAATCGAATCAAAATAATATCTCGGTTTAGTTTTCGATTCTTATAATTTTTGTAATTTCAATTTTTGGTACAGTTCGATATATCGTTACCGAATTGAACACCCCTACAGTTATTTAAATGCTCATCTTTTCAAATAATAATTTTTCAGATTTAAAAGCTAACCAAGTTAGCTTGTTGAAAAAAATATTTAATGGCCAACCAGCTAATTAATCAGCCACTACTAGATTTCTAGCTACCATCAACTAGTTTTGCTAAATAGAAATCTAGGTGTTTGCAAATCTGTAGAAAGAATGTGTCGAATTGAAACCTCTTTTGAATACTACTAGTTCAAATTATATTTCCAGCAAATACAGATCATTCAAGGACTCAAGGTATCATGCATCACTTCTCTAAATCATTTCAATTTGAAATGAATGAATGTGTTCTTCTTTAGAAAGCCACAGAGTCCTCTTCAGCATTATGCAATGGAGAAACTAAAGGCAAAAATCTTCTAATCGTTCTTATGGCTCGTATGAGCATGCAGAGAGGACATCTAGGTCTCGGGAGCACATCGAGAATCCCCTGGAACCGAGGATTAAAATTATGATTTCAAGATAGATGAGGAACCATTGTTCCTCCTCCAGTTGCATTTGCATCAAAAGATGATAAAAGAAAGACAAAATTCATACTATAAGCTGACTAATTGATTCGACGAAAATAATGACCAACACATAATGTACCTACTTGTTCAATTTAGGAAAGAAAACTAGAAATAACTATGGACAATTTCCAAGAAGAAACTCTAAGCTATCTGCACAGGACTGAACTATGTACATTTCTGAGTCAAAATTGAACTTGTGATTCTGTGTTTGCAAAAACTACACTGTTTCTGCTTTCTTTTCTTCCTGCAACGGAACTTCATTCGTCTTCTCAACCTCAGAAGCTGCAGGGATTGAACTGTTGCTATCTTCGTCGTATCTATCCACACTATGCATGAAGATTCCTGCCATAAAAGAAGCCAGTGATTACATATCCCAATCTTTTCCACATCTAACGAGAAGCAGACTTCCAATTTACGCAAATGCAACTCTTTCCCCATAGGACGTATGAAAAGGAAAAGGACATTCAAAAGAAATAGATAGATATCTCATAATTGGATTACCTATAAACCATATAATAGCAGCGATGAATAGAATAGAGGTCAAAGAAAGAGCAGTCACCCTCCAGTTGTTGATACGGTCCTGCAGAAAGGTATCCGGGTTAAGACCATTCCAGTAAAAAGCAGAAGCAATACAATTACATTAAAGGCATCAAACAGCTTGGAGTATCGGGGACATGGCAATCATCACGATAAGTTGGTTTCAATTTACAACTGTTATATTCAAGATTTTGATAGGTTGTCTCCAATCAATAATTGTTTTTTTTCCTTTTCAAATGATGAGGGTGTTATCAACAACTCTTAACTCGATTATTCTGTAAAGTTTATATACTCTAAAATTAAAATGTTAGGTTTAAAAGCTCAAGATGGTGTGGGTTCTCTTTCAAGAACATCCCAAACACTATTATCTTCGGCTTTCTACATTCTGCAACAAAACACTTTTTACTTGCCTTTTCTCCTTAACCATAAGTACTTCTAGCTATACAATAACCACCCTATGTTGACCGAGGCAGATACATTTAGTTAAAGCAAGATATCTGGCCTTTACACTTCTACATGAACTATATCAGCAAGCATTTATGACATAACAATCTGATGAAATTGCAAATAGTTGACTACACTGGATGTTTCATCAGCCAAACAAGGAATAAAATCCAAAATTTGCAAGAGTATATAAGTAGGCAAACCTGGAGACGTCCAACAAGCGGAGCAGAGGGTACGTCACCAAATACGTGTATAGCGACGGTTGATATTGACATAGATAACGGTCTGAGACTAGGCTTGACGCAGTGGAGACAGACAAAATTCACAGGTGCCTGCACAGTTACAGATGAAAAAGATCATATATACTAATACAAGAACTTACAGCTTGCCTAACTGCACATCACACCTATAGGGTTTATGACACTACATTTATCCCAATTGGAGTAAATCTCTAACCAGTCTTGATTCTATCCTCCCATTAGAACATGAAATAACCATTACACTATTTCCCTTAAATCAAATTTTCAATTATGGAAAGTTTCATTAGTAATTTTGGGGTAATAAGTGAAAAATATGCAAAGCTTCTCTGCTAAACAAAGGAGAAACAAATAAGGAACTAGATTTTGTATGGAAACAGACAGTAAATTTTGAACAGAGGAAGTTGTCTTTTCGGGGTTGAAGATATGAAGTATTAGTAATTGTAAAGGGGCCAATAAAACCAAGCCTAGGCTGGCAAAAAGGCAACATGGAATCCTAGGGATCCCTATTAAATCGAGACAACCACCTGGTCATAAATCAGAGACAGTATTCCTAACTTTAAAACATCGCTTATAGAATGGACCGGTTTTGGCCCTCTCCTCTGCAGTTACGTTTAAGTATAACTACAAGTCTATAAACATTGTCAAAGGATGAAAGGCATGCATGTAGTTTCCCAAAACCTAAGGATATATTGAGGAACTTAATATCCCAGAATTAAAATGGTTGTAATATTATAGAAAATAAGATACAAGAGCAATTGAGCTTCCAAGCAAGTTATACATTGAAAAGTTTTAAAAACTGAAATACCTGGGTAGCAAAGACCAGCAATTGTCCTAGTGCAAAAAGAGCCAAGTACGGGTATAGGCCCTTTAAGCAAAAGGCACCGAAGCAACATGCTCCTCCCAAAAGTGTTGCCAATGACAAAAGCTGCAATGAGAGAGGAGAAACTTACTGATGAAAGCAAACATAAAGATTTGAGACGGAAATTTAAAAAACAAAACAGAAGTTCAGAATATATAAAGGAAAAAAAGAAAGAAAGCAAGAAAAAGATGGTCCATTATCACAAAACTTGTTCTCTACCACAGGATTTTTAAATAAATCGTATGTAACAAAGACTCACCTTAAATGCGTTGGATAATGTGGAAGTGATACGATCTAGAATAAAACCACCTGCTAATGTTCCAAGTATTCCACAGACTGCTGTTACACCACCAAACATATAGTCCGCGTTTGTCTAGGCAGGAGAGGTATTAATATTAGATAATGTGCAAAGGCCGAGAACCAAAGGATCAAAATTATCTTTCTCATATTACAAGACACTTATTACTAAGTAATGCTACAGACTCCAAACAAAAGAAAAAACTATGATTGAACACATCAAGTGCATTGAATTACCATGTTATAAATACTATAGCCAGCCTTAGGTCCCCAGTATGAATAGGCGCCAATAACAAAATTATATGCAATGTAACCTGCGAAGGAATCGAAGAACAATAATCACATCATTGAATAGTAAATTGCAAATGTTTGTTAATCCAAGAGAAAGAAGTTTTACCAAGAACGTTCACCACCCAAACTTTCTCAGACAACAGAGCTTTCATATCTTTAAAAAATACTCTCACAACTCCACACCTGAGATGCACAAAAAATTACACCAAGAACTGAACATTGAACATAACGATCTAATGTATTTAATAGGACACACTCCCTGAAACACTACGCAGACCAGAAAACAAACAGATAATCATTAAAATTGTTAAGCTGAATGAAATTCCTTACCCAGAAGGTTTTGTGTTGTCACCAGCAACTTCCACCGTTTTGGAAGGCTCAGAACCTTTACAAATTGGAAGAATAAATTAATTGATATAAAAATCTTGATTATATACAGCTAAAATTAAAAAATATTGATGGTTTTATTTCAGAGTAAAACTAGGACCTTTATTGTCTGAGCCTGGGGAAGTTGCTGCTATAGTAGAATTTACAGGAACAAAACCTGTAAGAAATAGTATTAGCACCTGTTTAGTTAACATAAGTTTGATCAAATGAGGGATCAATAGCCAAAACTTACCCTTCAAGTTCAAAGGCTTCATGACAAAGCCCATAATAACAAAAGGAACCATCAAAGCTGCCTCTATCCAGAAAGCCGCACGCCAATTAAATCCACCAACCTGCGGGAAGGAAAAATTGATGGACATGTTCAAGAACCAGTGACAGCACATGAGGAATGCAAACCTAGAAAGATGGGATCCAGATTGCGAAATGGAAAAAAACTACCAATAAGCGCATAACTGTCAAGAAATTATGTTTGGCAATTAAAAATCAATTCAAGGAAATGCATACCAATCCACCATAGACATAACCAATCGCAATACCAGTTGGTATGCACATGTAAAATGCTCCCAGCCATGCAGTTCTCTGCAACACAGAACAACTTATGGTTAATTAAATGTAATAAATGTGATATTATGCCAAAATACGAAATTGCCTTTATTTTGGACAGACTACAGACAAAATAAAAAAACATTCTTCTAGTGAATATGAAATAGAATATGTATCTTCTACGTAATTTTAGAAGTGATCTGCCCTTTTTTTCTTTTTTGGAATAAAGAAATCACTGTATGCATGTTTTTGTTGAAATAATAGGATAATGCTACCTTAGTATGGCATGAAATGTGTCACGAAATTTAAAAAAGCACAAGTTTTGATATGGAAGTGACATGCTTATTTTTTATGAATAATTAAAAATTTCACTTAAGGAAATGAGATGTACAAACCTGAGTATGTGGGGCATTGTCATCAATGAAAGGAGCTGCAAGACATATGAAAGAAGCCTCACCTACACCTACAAACCTGTAGGGGAAGATTTAACAGTATCAAGAAAAGTACCAAAAAAAAAAAAAAAAAAAGATACCACTTGCTAAACTTATTTGAAATCGAATTACATGTTCACTTACATGCGACCCACTGCGATGGACCAGTAATTAAATGAGAAACCACAAAAGGCAACCGCGATTGTCCATACAGCCAATCCAACTCCGATGAGCCTAAAAGGGTTGACGCTGCAGATTTCATGTGGACAAATACTCAGAAACATGCTTCAAAACCTCGAGGACATTTCAGCCAATTGTTCATCAGACATGTCCCATCTCTTTACATATATGTTTTTTATCTGTAGCCATTTAAATTCTATTACCCTAAGTCCTAAGAGGACAGCCGGTTTCTGAAACATTATGATCATGGCTGATCTTCATATAATCTCACGAATAAAATGTATATCTATTACATTAAGTTTGTTATTAAATCATCTGTTACCTCTTCGCCAAAGATGCAAATATAGGAGATGCCACAAGGAGTCCAACCATAAAAGCAGACGATATAAGGCCATCCTCAAAATTATTCATCTTAAAACGTTTCCTGTGCATAAGCAGTAATAAAAGTAAGTGAAGTGTCAACAGACCTTCTCACATGAATATCATCAAACTGCATTTCTTCCAGAGTCGCAGAAAAAAAAACCAAGGATTTTTCGAAAGTGAAGCTGTATAACACTAGAAAACAAAATATTATTGCTATGTGCTTAGGCTAAATGAGGAATCATACATATTGTATGTACTGAACTGTGACTTACTGAATTGCGGAGTTAACACCATTGCTTGCTATAGCCCCGCGATCGATGTAATTCAGCAAGTTCACCACACAGAAAATAAACAGCAGCCTGGCAAAACATAAAGTGTTACATGTCAACAAAAACTAAGTTCCGAATCGATAAAATGAAGGCATCATCATACCTACTGCTCATTCAAATGTCATGAACAACATTCACCAATCCACAAGCTAGCAAGGCATCAAATATTAACATAGAAACATACCAACTAACCAAACAATTGTTCTTAACATACATCCATATCATCAAACCATAATTTCCTTCACATGAAAAAACACAACCCCCAAAACTACATTCTCAACTAAACCCAAACTGTTCTCACCATGTCAGCTAGCAACACAATTCATCTCAATATCAAAGAAACTAAACCAAGCGTAAAATGATCTAACCCCCCAAAACAACCGAAAAAACACAGCTTTTTCAATACCCACATAACAAAACACCAAAATGAACATAATTTGAAATCACTGGTACAAACCACAAATGTAGAAAAAGCTTGCACCTTTTGGGTGTAATCCAAGAATTGCTCTTGGGTTGAGCTTCCATTGCCATCTCTTTCCCTGTATGCACTGGCACATCCGTTTCTTGGCTCGAAACCAGATCGTGGGTCTTGTGGTTGGGTTTATCTACCTCTCCCATTGTTGCAAAAGGAGAGAATTTGGAGTGCGTGCGTGTGAATATAACTCAATGGATTCTTGATTTTGATTGTTTGTTTGTTTGATTGAGAGTCCGTGAGGATGACGTTGTTTGTTTGTGGATTTGAAGCTTTATTTTTGTGCAAGTTTTTCAAGTGCTGTTAATAACAATGTTTAAAGGAACAAGAAGAAGAGGCTTGAAATTACAGGAGTGGTCTCTATCAAGTCAAGTTAGTTAAGAAGATTTGTGTTGGAGATCTTTCGAGATATGTTTTCTTCGAATACACATTCAATCACAAAATTCTAATGAGTAAGTTTATAGATTATATAATTGAAAATAATTCATATAATTTATGAAAAATTTCTCCATTAAATGAGTTTGGTTTTTCCATGATTTCGGAAATCCAGTCAAAATTGATTTTTCAGATCATTTTTTAAGGAGCCGTACGGTGTGATGAGTGTAATTTTTGTTTGGTAGTTGTTATTTACCGCTTTGAGTTTAAGATAGATATCCATCTTAATTAATGCTTTAGACTAATGTAGTAAAGGGTTAAGAGTATTATTTAAGAGTGTGATTAGTCAAGTCTAAAATGGTGGGGCCCATTCCACTCGGATTGAATAATTGGTTTGTAATCATGGGCTGCCCATAATTATTACCGCGTGTGCATCTTTTTTGTCAACCTAACAATTTTGTAATTTTATGCTTGGAGCATGGAGTGCAGTTGAATATCCTTCCAAAATTTAATATGGAGCTGAGTATTTAAATCGCTTCATTTCATATGAACATTAATTTTGTTTAAAATACATTTTAAATACTCCAATTCAATTCCATTCTAAATATAATTTCACCAAAATCCATCTAAATACTCATTCAAATTATATACCAATTAGTCCCTATAGTTGTTTTAGTTTAAACTGCTTAGCTCGGTCGATATAACGATAGAATTGTTATATATATATATATGATTGAATCTATATTATTATGGAAATAAATATTTTTAAATTTTATGGTGAAGCCTGACGTGTTAGTTTTTTTTATTTCTATACATCTATTTTTTCCTCATGTGGTAATTTGGAAAAATATGATTGGTTATCTACCATATTCATTGTTACCTATTCTATCTATCTAAATTGGAAAATATGAGAATTATGGAAAGATCTTCTTTTGTATTTTATATA
>JAYMSP010001832.1:0-28468 GCA_036897095.1 Plantago elongata | reverse complement strand
TACATTCATATTTTCGATTTCACCGTCGAATCCACTCGACATTAAAATACGAGAATTATTCTAAATTTCCTACGAAATTTTTGACTCGTATGACGTGGGAAAATAATATTTTATTGCGGTTTAAATTTGGAGAGAAATTACGGACCTTACATTATCGAACAAATCAAACTCGAACTTTAACGTATCAAGTGGAGCAAATGCAAACCCTTCAACTCATAACACTCTTTGAATAACATATCAACTTGAATGAACATGCAATAATAATTAATAGTATCATTTCTCATGGTTTTTTGAAAAGGGAAAAATTGATTCATGGTCGTACGCATGATTTTAATTTCGGGAGGCTGAAACTATATATACGAGGAGTTTTCGAGGGTTGGGGAATTAAAATTTAAAATTTTCGAAAATATAACTTATAATCGCTCCCAAATTATCTATGAAATATTGCATTGATTTATTATTTCAAATTTTTCTTTTAATTAGAAAAGAACAACACAAGAAACATTTTGGGTCAATCAACACTTGAAGAACAGAAGGGGTGATTGGTTTATACATTTTTTGCGACAACAAGAGCCCACTCAATGAGGCATTTGGCGCCAGCTCTCGTAAGTTTTCTCTTAATTCGCTTTCAAATCTCTTGCCAAATGCATCCCGATAAGGAAAAATGCATGTATACTCTCACCAGGTAATATACGACCTAAATTATTGCAGTGTAATTTGACTTTTACTTTCGATTATGGTTGGAATCGGGATGCTCAGTCTCAACTCTCAACTCTACCCGATTTAATTTATCGTACGAAATAAAAATCCAGAAATATACTACTAAATGTGTTCTTGTTTCCTCTTAGATCAATATCGAAAACATTTTTAAAACGAAACACCAATTATACGTAATCTTAATATTATAGAGTCGTATCTCATTTAGTCCATTGACGATCAGAGAGTATCTGAGTAAAGTCTCGTCTGAAAATTAAGGTTGATAGAGACTAGAACATATGGGCCTGGAGTTAAATTATTAAACGGTGACTAGAGAATTTGTAACATCAATCATCATTACTATTCATCAATATTAATCGCAATACAGGACCACAATAAATCTTTGCCTATATATACAAAACCTGCTACACAAATTATATAACCTTACCTCTCATCATACAATATTATTCATAATTAAGCTAAAAGGCTCATTCTCTTCTCATCAATCAATCCAATACTCTTGATCATATATACTATAAAGTATAAACATATCATATAATATGGCTGTTTTGGCAATATTTAAGCTTCTGCTGATATTTTTCTTGTTGGCCTTCACTACTCATGGTATGTAATTGATCAACGTTCTCCTTTGAATTCCATTTTTACAAAATGGCTAAATCTATCTACATGCAATATTTGTTCTTAATTTAGGAGTTTAAATGTATTTTCTTGAACGTGTGTAGGAAGAAATCTCGGTGTGGAGTTACAGACATTCAGGAAAGGGAAGGACACGATGGTTGTGAATCAAGGTATGGGCAGGCTCCCGGATACACTGGACTATACGGCACCACAAAAGAAAGCTCCGATCCATAACTAGTGACGGGCTGCGCCAGTGGCCGGCCAGACTTATATATGTCGATTGTACGCCTTGCATACTTCATAGTTCATACAAGATTAAATACATGTGGAAATACTACATACAATCATGGTTAGGTTAGTGATCAATTAGGAGAAGTTCAGGATATATGTAATGTAAGAGCTAGTGGTTCTGTAAATGAAATGGGCTCGTTGACTCATCGTGGCTATACACACTAGATCTTCATGCTCTAAGACGGCGATGACTCTTGATATGTATATCAGCAGGTTCTTTCTGCAAGTGAAAATATCAGTTTTTTTTTAAAAAACATTTCTTCTTATTGCATGAAAGAAAGGAAAACAAACACTTCATTTCATCTGGAGATCTCCATAAATATCTCTCAATTAGTAAATGAAAGGCAACTACACATAACTCAGGTCTCAGAAATTTCATTAGAACATTAGGTATGTAAACCTGTCAATCTGTCATAGATCAGTTTAGCTTAGATACCTCGGGGACCACTAGTTCAACCAAGACATCTGACATACACTAGAGTCTAGACAACATGAGTGCATTTTCCCTGCCTGTTCAGACTTCAGACTTGGAGCTTGCTTGAGCATAAAAGTGTTACACGAATCGAGTATTATCGAGAGCTTGATTCATTAATACTTAATAAGAGTCTGATTGTCATGACACTCAAATGACCATTTAGATGGAATTTTGGTGAAATTGTGTTTGAAATGGAATTGAAATGGGGTGTTTAAATTGTATTTTAGGCTAAATCACTGTTCATCGAGTTAAATGAGATATTTAAATGCTTGGCCAATTAACCCCTAAAACTCTGCTTGCTCGATAAGATGTTCGAGCCTAAACTTTATGCTCTTTTTATCGAGATAAATAGTTCTCAATCAATTCTCAACAAACTCTTTTAGGCTAGATTTTCTTAAAACAAATATTTATGATTTCCGTTAACAAGTTTGACTAAAACTCAAACCGAATTAGCCGATCTCAAATCTATTCATTATGATTAAAAAAACTCCTTGCCGCCTTCATTACTAATATACGAAGTACGAAGGCTTATATTATTCTAACATTTACCTTTTTCAAAATGTAAGAAATATATAAACACTCCTAACTTATTCTATAAATTTTATAAAATTAATTCGAGTTTAGATCACGTACGAACTTACTTATTATGTTTCATGAGAGATTGCTGTATTAATTGGGTAAATGCAATTTTTTTTACATATTTGTAAACATAAGTTAATTTAGAATGTAGTGAAATTTTGAATATTATCAACCCATAAGTGAAATAGTCTCTTCAATTTATTTTGTTGGGTAAATTGGTCCAGACCAACTTAAAATGAGTAATTTGTATATAAATGTAGACGTTTTACTATTTCTTATAAGGTGTGAGGTGCGTCCGTCATTTAGTAGTTTAATGAGTCATGCGAGATAGTTATAATCGTAAATATATAATATTTTAAAAAGAAAGGCGGAATACAAATACTTATGTGCAAGAATGAAATACACATGCATGGCATGACTTAGTCTTGTTAATGGGTACTATACACGTCAAAAACTAAAAGTTCAAAACTACCCAAAAGCCATTAACATAATCTAAACAGTTCTAGCTTGATTTCTTTGTTTAAACCCAACTAACAACCACAACGTTCACCTAGACTAATCCAATCACCATGCTCTAAAGTGTTTTCAATTCTTTTAGAAAAAAATATTTTGAACTACATCTGTAAAAACTATGAAATAGTGTTGCATGTGGTGTGAGGTTGTGAGCACAATATTTGAAATAATATTTTTTAATAGCTAGTTGATGAAAAATAGAGAAGAAGTGTTAAACAAGTGCAATAATGAACGACACTTTAACGAGTAAAATGATATTTTAACATGACAATTAAAAACTTTTATATTATTGTAAAACAGAGAAGAAGTGTTAAATAAATTATAAAAGTGAAACGACACTTAATGACATTTTAACAGAATAATAAGAAATTTATTATATTGTTTAAATATTAACATTTCGAAAATACTTTCAGAATTATGGGGAATAATTTATGATATAACATCAATGTTTCGGATTCGGCCGTAAAGGATCTCAAAATTTCATATGTAAACCATGCTTCATGGAATGTTGACGGGAGATTAAGACAAAGATCTAAGTATATATCGCAGTTATACAATATGTAAATCCAGGTCCGAGGAAGCAAGGACAAAACTCCCAAGTCCAGATAATGCAACACAATTGATCCCAACATGACCCTGAGGGGGTAGCACCCCACATTGTAAATGACATTAGGCCCACAAGTTACGAGGGTAGGGTCGAAAATTCCCCTAGGGAACATCCCTCGCGTTCATGTATATGAAATGTCTCTAAGAGTATTGTATTTCTGTTCATAATAGGTTCATCACAAGCATAACTATTAGACTGAATATAAATCACAAACACTAATCCTACCTCTACTGAAAAGTCTCAAGAATCGTCGATTCTCTCATAAAACAGCATTGTGGCATTGGCACACAAAACATCTTCCTCTGAGACACTATTCACTTCAGAATCGGAAATGAAAAACCATTGCTCAACCGTGGACCCCAATATAGCAGCTGGATCTTCATCACCTATTTTGGCCTTCACTCTTCTGTAAACCGTATAATGCCCACCTCCTCCGCTACCAAAGTGCTCCACAGCAGAAATGAGACGGTATCTTTGACGTCGAGAAGCTGCTGGGGAGGATATAACATCCATCTGCACCTGGAGTAATCCATCAAATTTGAGTGGCAATGTTCAAAAAGGAAACTATGGCATTTAGGATTTTAGGTATTAACCAGTGAGTGAGGCTTAAGTCAATATAAGCATTATTACTCCCAATAAGTAATAAATAATATCAACTTGAAAGTGAATTTGGCTGAACCTATGCAAATAGTGCTGGAATGCAAGAAACAATGGAAAATTTGGCCAACAGAGATGATGCATCGTGCGAAACAATCAAAATATGCCATACTATCAATTAATCATGTCACACAAAAGGAGATTGGTCAAGAAGGATAGAAGAATCTAACATTATCATCAGCCGATCGTCTAGAATTCTGCAAGCTTTGATCAGCCATAAGATTCTTCTCGGAGAGTACATTCCCGGTAATATTGACATTTCCTTTTTGAGGCTTTATTACCTCTGTTTCTGTGGACATGCTAACCCCTGTGAGGACTCCGTTATTAAGAAGCTCTGGATTAAATAGCATATGTTGGTGTATCAGGTGAGGGGAATATCTCAGGTTCCTACTACTTCTCTTCGACTGCGGAAACCGTGAATTTGACTCCAAATCTTTTATTACTATTTTGGTATTCATGAATGGAGACAAATCCAAGATTGGCGGAAAAGAAATGTGGCCCTGAAAGAAAAGAGGAAAAAAATTAAAATAACTTCAGAATTGAAAAGGTACGACATATAAATCCGATGCTTCGGAGTTCAGATTGAGGAAAAGTTGTACCAGGGTGAATTTTAAGAAAAGGTTGGAAAAACATTGAAACGTAAAACTGTCAAAATAATTTCAATAACATATTAGCGGCCAATAGAATTTACCTGAAGTTTCGTTGATTGTCCAAACATGTTATATGAAGCACGTTGTAAGTGCAGGCAAAATATCTGCAGTGAAAGACTTATTTGAGCACATGTACAGGAAAACTAAGGTCAAAATAAGATACCAAATCAATTTTGCAGGATCAAAATGCTACTGTAAGTATTGGGAGGTTTTCAGCAATAATGCCAAGGCACTTCTTTTTTCTTTTTTTTTTGAGTCCTATAACGCCAAGGCAAAATATCTGCAGTGAAAGACTTATTTGAGCACGTGTACAGGAAAACTAAGGTCAAAATAAGATATAAAATCAATTTTTCAGGATCAAAATGCTACTGTAAGTATTGGGAGGTTTTCAGCAATAATGCCAAGGCACTTCTTTTTTTCTTTTTTGAGTCCTATAACGCCAAGGCACTTCCCTTATATATTTTTCTGGTTTCTACTCCTGGTACTTCAACTCTTATAAAAAGGAAATTCAGACTATACATGTATTCCGAGGCCATCTTAACACTTGATTGTCACCTTTTCTGTATCATTGTTGGTTTAATAATTTCTATGACATCTACAGATGTGTAACTCAAGGAGAACAGTAAACAATGTTTGAGTTTACAATACAGAAGGATAAGAAAGGACATTTTCTAGTAATTTACCCTGAAAGAGAAACTCTCCTCTAACTTTCAAGGAAGCATCAGGCTATCATAGCCAATCTTACCACCACCCCACCCAAAAAAAATGTACACCAGAGTGGGGAGAGCACTTGGTATTTGGTGTGCAAGGTACAGGGTCATAGCTAACTTCAGCTCATATATACTAGGTTCTGAATGTAAAAGTTCATGTTCCTGGGTCCCAATCCATAAAGCGAGACATAAATCAGTGCAAAATTAAAAAGACTGACAGCAAGCAGTTTCCTAAACTAAAGTGCCATAAAAAGAAATGCATACCTTAGGACTTCTAGCAATACTCTGTTGCTTGAACGCACGGCAATAACCATTTGACCAGGGGAATGCTTCGAGCGACGAGAGGGCTTTGCAGTCACAAGGATCATTCTTATTACAGTGTCTTAGTTTTTCAATGACTGTCTGATAGAAGAAACCCCAGAAGTATGAGCAGGCTGACCAGTTAGGACAAGTCTTGAAGCTAATAGCAAAATTGAAAATTACCTTATCTTCAACAAATTTTGACGCATATTCAATTGCAGCAGTATGCCAACAATTGCTACAGCAATAATTATGAAGATGTTCAGCCACAAAAAATTGCTTAAGGCAATCCTCCAAGGTGCATCCAGACATCTAAACATTTATACCAGACCGGAGTACATTAATATGGCACTCAAATAAAATCTAGAGGCCTAGTAAAAGTGCAAAACAATGACTGACAGAAACTTACAATAGCACCATCACTGCTGATCGGGGGTGACAAGTGCAGACTGGGAAACATTTCAAAATCAAGAGAGATCTGTTAAGAAGAAATAAAACAGATATGTTAGTCCGCTCAAAATGGCAAAGGTTGACAACAGACAAAAATACCAAAAGATTTCGAAAATAAAAGGATACAATTTTCATCCAGAATTTGTAAAGTTATTTTGATCATGCAACCAAACAAGGCAATTTTCAATTATATAATCAAGCCACAGCCTTAATTTTTGCTGACATAGAACATGAAGTCGGTCAATCACACATTCTCTCAGTTGAGCTGAAGGTGTTTATAATAGCCGGGGCTTTTTATAAGTGGTAAACATTTAAGAAAGCAAGTACCTAAGAAAGCTGAAAGTATGGTAATTGCAAAAACATATTTTCAACTTTAGAGCAGAAAAGTCAGAATCAGACTTCCTTTAAGGTTAATTTTAGATAAGCAGTGGTTGAAGTTTTTCTTTAAATACCAAAAACCATGATTTTGTCACATATAAGTTAGAAGCTGTTGCAAACAACATCTCAAACAAATAAAACGATGAACCTCTAAAGACTCTAAAGATACAAAACAAAGTCTTACTAATACCATTCAACCTGAAACGAGCAGCTTTGACACACTATGATGCTGCGGAGAATCCCATCAAGAGGACCAAGGAACATGCGCCTCCATCTTTGTGATTCACTTTCCTCTTTACTGCTCTTTGGGGTGACAACCCTACTATATTGATTTGAAAGCAAATCAGGTAGGTGGCTTCCCTCGGGGACAAATTGCTCTGCTATTTCTTCTCTTAATGAAGACAGCAAATGAGAAAATGCTTCCTCTGCGTCCTAGACTCCAAACAATGGAAGTTAGTACTGCACATATTTACAGCATATAGATGTAAAGTGCTGATCATAAATCACCTGTTGCTGTGTGAGATTGAAATTCGGAATGTAATGATCCATCGCAAGCATCACTTTCCTGGGACTCAGTACAGTCCTCCTATGCCTTACAGTACATAGTTCTAAATGACAAAATGATACTTTCATTAACAATTGCCAATTGAAGTAGAAAAAACTGCCAATAAACTTGCACAAGGAATGGAAAGGTATGAACTTCTTCATCAGGACTTATGAGACTCCAGAGTCACGTTTGGTGAAACAAACAATTCCATACCAAATAAAATTTCATCTTTCCCTAAGAAGAGTGGTCCATGTTAGAGAATTTACAGCCATCTATGTTAAAAGTTAAAATTGCATTAACATGAATTCCCAATCTGTTATTATATATATCAGATGCCAAGATATATGACAGGCAGCAAACAACAATACTTAAAGCTAAATTTGAATGCTTTCCTAAATGAATTCCAGCACCGGTTCTGACCGAAATTCAAAACTTTAACTACTGCAGTCAAGCACATACCCAATAAATAGTTACAAACATAGGACAAATAAACAAAAGAGACAGGTTTATTATCATCATCACTTTCATCAAATGAACCAAAAAATTCAAAGTAGTAGAACATAAAACCAAGTAAACTAACCTTCAACCAGCAGTGTCAACGAATTAACAAGCGGCAAATCGCCTTCTCCTTCAACTGGCAATGCCCCAAATTCTTCCACTATATCCGAAAGATACTTCCGAAAACCAGAACCACTCGAGAGAGCCTATTACAATAAGCTTAGACAATAAAGGTAGGAGTTTTGGCAACTAACCATCACATAAATCATAATCAACACTATATGCAGTGAATATTTCAAAACTGCAAATATAAGTGCATAGCCAAACCTGCAAAATGACATTCAAGAAACAATTGTTTCCAAGGTTTTGCAGACCAGGGACCGCCCAGAAGTTGGACTCAGCTAGTTGCCGGTCAGATGTGTTGAAATCGATAAAGTCTCTGAATTTCACAATCAAGAGAACACCAACAGTACCTAATACGCCAATAGAGACTACAACGGCTTTCTGACCTGAATAGAAATTCCAGCTTAGTTTAGAACCATGGCTGAGTTTGTGAAGAGGATAATCTGGTTTTATGCTTTTAGGGATTTTCATTCGATCAAGTTCAACACTGGGTTTTTATTGTTGTCTTTACAGGTTACTGCGATTAGAGATTGAAGAAGCAAGAAAGAACTCAAGAGGCAAAAACTGTCATAACTCAGGTTCAGTACTTCGGCTACTTGAAGTTCATATGCTCGAGCCAGGGGTTTGGTTTATTTACACCGAACCAAATTCTTGAATCGGTTGGTTGACATTCTATTTTATTTCGATATAGTCGTCTCTCACGTAAAATAACTAGTGATTATCTTTGATTGGTATAGGTTCCCCTGTGAAGGAAGACCAATCTTGAAGTATCATGCCAAATCACGAGACTGTAAAATATAAGAATTTATTTTTTTTAAACCGTTAAAATTTTATTATATAAAGCCAAGAACATAAGTAATGCTCCCAACAATAATTATAAAGTAAAAGAAACACATCATCCAACCATTAATCAATTTGTAAACCACTAACCAAAGAATTCTCCGAAAACCCAATACAACCAAAATGTCACAAGAAGACCAAAACTCCACACCAGTTACTATACTACCAACATGAAAACAAATTGGCAAAAATCGCAACCAGATTAGTCTGCACCCCACGCACATCTTCATCTCCAAGACAAAATCACAACATCACGGAAAGTTTCATCTTAGGATATAATCCACCGTCAATTCCAAATACAATCCGGTAGTGTCTATTTTACCGATGTCCGCACTTAGATGTGTGCTGGTTTGAAATACATATGCATAAACCCTCAAGACACTAAAACCGTTTTTGTGTAGTATCTGGACATGTCCTATACGACAAGAAGTTGGATGGATTTATCCGTGTAAACACGTGCATGGTGAACTTCAATTCAAATCTCGTAGATACTTTTTATGTGGGAAGAAGACATTCACCAATCGAACATGATGAATTAGCCGAACTATTGATGCTTAAATACAAATAAGTCACTCATCAACCGGTCGACCCCTACTCGACTCGATAACAAAACGAATACAAAATTAGACTCGAACTCAACTAAAACACCTTATCAAACGAGGCGAGATCTTAATAAGACTTGACTCATGTAACATCTATTTATGCAATATTGCAATATATTACTATTCCATTGAATCTGGAATTTACTATGACTGCGGGGGCCACTTTTGTGTAATTCACCAATACTTCTGAACTGAAAAAAAAGTTATTGCTTTTTTGTTGTATTCTGGAGTATATCCCCTCTTCCAAGAAAACCAACATCTATACAACCATACAAAGCCAGGGTGACAGATTATTAGCTATATATCTCGCCATTGGTAGGGTTTAATTCTCACACTGACTGTAATCCAATCGCCGAGATGGTAACCAAATTCCTTCAACCTGTTCCGGCTGCTAAGCAGATATTGTGCCATGACTCTCACTCTCTTTTCTTTTTTGTTACAGGAAAACAGAGGAAATAATGTAGATGCACAAACTGAGGTACACGCTTGACCCTTTCTCCTGAATTCATTGGCTCTCTGTTGTTCATAGAAATGAAGGATTCGTACGATTTCTTACATTCGAACATTCATACGTACCTCAATTTCTTGCAGAAGATCCTTGATATATCCACATACTACTCTAGGATCACCATTATGAGACTTGCTGATATGTTATGCCTTACCATCCAGGTAATTAACTCTCCGTTCCTTGCTACTTTGTGTAGTAAAGTAATTGCCCGTTTTCGATTACATGACATAAACTACTGATGTTATTATGCGGAAAGCATCTTGGATTATGGTTATTCAGTCCATTCTACATAGCCTTTTTTTTTTTTTTTGGCTAAACAAATTAATCATGGAAGTTAGAATATTTTGGAACTAGAAGACTAACTGATTACAAAACATATCGGAGCTATATAGAGATTTTCAGGAATGAGAAATGTAGGCAAAATAGCCAGTTTGGTGGATAACAATTAAAACCGAGAAAACCAGATTACAAATATCTACATTTGTTACTTAATCATGAGCTTATTCCGCTCGTCTCATCTATTAGTTCGATTGTTTGAGTCTGAATGGAGTTTGAACTGCTTTGTGGCTGTTTATACATACATGCATATTAGTAAGATCGCCTTGAATAATTTCTTGTATGGATTTATTGTATGACAGGAGACCGAGAAGCATCTTTCAGACATGGTCGTCTCCGGAGCATTAGTTGCAAAGATTGACAGGCCTGCTGGTGTGGTATATTTCCAAACATCAAAAGATAGCATTAATGGAATTCTGAATTCATGGTCCGCCAACCTAGAGAAGCTGCCCGACCTTGTAGAGAAGAGTTGCCACAAAATCTACAAGGAGACATTGGTACACAAGGTGACATTGAAGACTGATGCATTAAGGATTGCCATATAAGTAGCCACATAGTTATTAGTGATTACCAGTCCTTTCATTGAGAAGAAGTCATGAACAAATAATCTGTTTTTTTTTTACTACAAACTTGAGTTGAGTTTTTACTTGTACACGTACAAGAATTAAGAAGAATATCAAGAAGAATATCTTGAATTTCAATGTCCTTGTAAGACTCAGACATTGGATTTAATTGTTTATTTAGTATTTGATTTAAATATTAAGATTTACGCTTACTTTCAAGAAACTCATATAGACGTGTATTTGTCAATATAGGGTTTGCTAAAAAACATTGGTTATGGATTTTCAACTTTTTGTGCAAGTTACTGGGGGAATAGTTGAAAAATGATCTCTTTATTTTTTTTTTCCCTTCTTCGCTTTGTTGGCTTTCCGGTGTGAATTCGAAGGACTTCACTTTACATTATTCTTCAAACACCGTATCATGTAGGATAAAAGTGGACAAATTATGTTATCAATTAAAGTTCAAATTAGGATTAAATGTAGCAAGTGGCGGCTATCACAATTGAAGTGGAACTTCCAAACCAAAAACACCAATCTTTGGGAAATAAATATTTTATTAGCCAAAGTTCAAGAGAATAGAACAAATTTAAAGTCACGTAGGATTTCACCGTATGGTTTAACCTCATACGGAATAACACGAATGGTTTGGTTTGTCTCTCCAGCTTTGACGTCTCATATATACATTGCACGATTACGTGATAAACGGCTTACCCGCTGAATTCCACACTAAATCAAACTGTCGGACTAGTGAGATTGTTAACATTCTTGAGATAAAACTAGTAAATATCTTGGACATATGAAAATATTGTTAAAACCTAATCCGAATTCTGGAATTAACTATACCTTGCAACATGTTTGTGTAATTTACCAAAACTTCATAGTTCTGAAAAGGAAAAAATTCGAAAAAGGTACCGTTGTGACATTTTAAAAAAATGTACATTTGATTGTTACTATCCGATTTTGATACCTTAAGTTGGCATTGTGTATGTAGACGCTCAGAATCTACAATCGAATTTAGGTTGATGAATTGGGGGACACTGACAACCTGCAAGACGACAAGTAGCAAACGAAACGCAAAGTACCAAGGTGACACCGGTGTGGTGCCGATCGTATAGACTCCGGCGCTCAAGTTAGTAAGTTGGTAGAAGATAAACAGAGTGATATAGAGAAAAGGGGGGATGATGAATGTCGACTTATTTTGTTGACGGTTCGGCATAGAGGGGATGGTTAGCGATGATAGGCCAGCTGATCGTGAGAGAGCTAGCTAATTAGTGGTCGTCGGAAGGAGAGGTGGCGGAAAGGTGATGGTTGGTCGCTTGGTGATTCGACTATCTGGCAGCCTGATCGATTGACTGGCAGCCTGGTAGCTTGATTGATCGACTGGCAACCTGGTAGCTTGATTGAGTTAGTGATTGATCGAGTGCTAGAGATGGAGTCATCAGACTGATAGCTAGGGTTTCGTAGTCAGAATGGGATGATCATTTTCTCCTTCCGCCTGCCTTCCTATATAAACCATTCAACCGTTAGAGTCCATACCCACCTCTCCTATATTTCGGGTGAGGAGTGCTTTGGTGGACTGATTAAGTCTAGTCGGTTGCTTACTGGTTGAATGAGTTCATCAAGTAGTGTGCGTTGACCAGCTTGTTAGGCTAACATGGTTAGACATGTGAAGTAGGCTGGTTAACTTGTCGACCACTTGAGTGGCTGGCAGGGTTATACAAGCTTGTTGGGTTGCCAACCAGCTTGGAGTCTGGTGAGGTCAAGCTAGCTAAATGATTGCTTGGTTGAATGGATGACCCAACTCGGTCGGCCACCTTACCAGGTTTTGGGGTCTAACCAGTGTATGTAGCTAGCTAAGCTGGACTTGTCAATAGACTTTCGATGGGGCAGTAGCCTTGATGGACCGGTTCGCTTGTTCAGTAGACAATAACGAATTTTGGCCAATACAGTGTCCAATTTAGGTATCTCCGTGACATGTGGCAGTTTAATTAATCGACATGTGTCAATTTGAAAATTTAGAATTTTAATGGGTAAAATCGCAAATAAAATAAATTTTGGCAATTTCAAATTTCACCATATAACTTTCAATTATTATAAATCAACCCTATTTTGTAAAATCAATATAAAATAAGGTTTAAAGGAAGAAGAGAGAGGGGGAAAATTGATTTCAAATTACAAAAAAATGTATAAAAAATCTGAAAAATTATAAATTATAATTTTAAAATAAATTTGTATATATAAAAAATAATTAATAATTAAATTAAATTAAATTATAAAAAGGTGGGACACATGTCACTCTCTCGTAATTTATGGGTATAAATTGTTTAATATAATTAAAAAATATTTTACATTTTATTACATATAAAATAAATAAATAAATAAATTTAAAAATTCAAAAACACGATTTTCTACAATAAATATTTCAATTAGATCTTTGAATTTCGCAAGTGATTCATCCTCGATGGAGCATCCAAGCTGCCGGATCTGGAAGCTCCACGACGACGGAAGAATTCAGCCACGAAAGATTTTATTCTTTATTCTTTTATAGATTATTTTCAATAGAGATATAGTTAAGTATTGGTAATTTAGTAATATTGTTAAAACTTAGGATCTATTTATAATTAATAAAGACGATCGTATTTATGTTAAGGTCCATCGTATTTTAACATTTTTCATTGTGACACGTGTTACGTAATTATGCTGCTACCTATAACGAAATATAAAAAATGAACATAATATCAATTTAAGGTACTAAAATTATATGGTAAAAATTTTAGGTACATTTTTTAAAACTATCACGATAAATTAAGGTATCTTTTTTAAATTTTTACTGTTCTGAGAATATAAAAAATTATCACTCCTTTTTACTATTTCCGAAGTATCCTCTTCTACAAGAAAGCCAAAATTCATATAAGAGACAGATTATCAGCTATCTCGCCATTTCTAGGGTTTAATCCACACCTACTGATTCAAATCCAATCGACGAGATGGTAATCGAATTCCTTCAAACGATCTTCTCTCTAGCAGATCTTGTGCCTTGATTCTCACTTTCTCTTCTCCCTTTGTCACAGGAAAACGGAGGTACTAATCTAGATGCGCAAATTGAGGCGCTTCTCAATGTGGAGAAGCAGATGCGACAGGTCGGAGATGTCGCCGGCACGCGAAAGGCCGCCACCGATATTCTGCAGCTCTGCTTCGATGCTGGCGCGTGGAAAACACTCAACGATCAGATTGGTGTTCTTTCGAAGCGTCGTGGCCAGTTGAAGCAGGTCAGCGTTTATTTGATCGGATTCTCGGAATATATACATTTGCATCTAATGTCTATGCTTGTTTGTTTGTATTAGATGTGATTTTTTTTTTGAAACGTCTTCTAAAGTGTGACTCAACCCCAACCTATTGGTTGGAAGTGAAGGCGTCTTTCTTACCAACTGAGAGCTGTTCATCGTTGTGAAAATGGATGAATAAATGTGTATTAGATGTGATTGTTACTATTTTTCTAATGAGGTTGTTATTTGAATTGATTGTGATATATGTTGTGATTTGTAGCTGAATTTTTAGATTCTACTGTTGATTTTAGCTTAGGTTGGGTGTTTGGATAAGGACATTGGAGTATAAGGCAGTTTGGAGCTGTTTTGATCTTAGAAGCTCGTTTTTACTGTTTGTATTTGTTTATTGGAACCTGTGATGCAAATTGCTAGTGTAGATTTAGATTGAAGTGAGAGGTGGTTACTGTGTGCAGTCCTCGGTCCTCGTATGTTTTTTAGGAATTTGCATGACCAAATGAATTAGACTTTATGAGGATTGTTCAACCTCTTGCTGTTGTTTGGTTGTGCTTGTGATTTGCGTCATTCTACCACTGTAGTAAGTTTATTAAATATTATTCCTTGTTGAAAATATATTTTTCTGCCCACTTCTGTTATGATGTTTGATGTTCATGTGAATAGAAGATTCATGTCTAACCCTTTGTTTCATGGTGATTGTAGGCGGTTCAAGCAATGGTCCAACAAGCAATGCAATATATTGACCAGACACCTGATGTTGAGACTAAAATCGAGCTCATTAAGACCCTCAACAGTGTTTCTGCTGGGAAGGTAACTTGTTTTTAGAATACTCATCGTATCTCCTTTAATTCGTGCACCTTGATTGTTTGATATGTAGCTCTTAAATGTTATGCCACCTGCAGATTTATGTTGAAATAGAGAGGGCTCGCTTGATCAGAAGACTTGCAAAAATTAAGGAAGAACAAGGCCAAATAGCTGAGGCTGCAGATTTGATGCAAGAAGTTGCGGTCAGTGACACACGTTATCTATTTTTCTGAATGCGTTACTCAGTCATTTCATTACCTGTGCATTACTTTGCTGACACTTGCGTGTTACAGGTTGAAACATTTGGGGCCATGGCAAAAACTGAGAAGATTGCTTTCATACTTGAGCAGGTATGTCTTGCAACTATTGCCCATTTTGCTCGCAATAGTGTTTTACTCTGCTTATCTGATGTGATAAATTCTTCTACAGGTCCGTTTATGTTTAGATCGCGAGGATTATGTACGTGCACAGATACTCTCTAGAAAGATCAGCCCAAGAGTTTTTGAAGCTGATACTAACAAGGAAAAGAAGAAACCAAAAGAAGGTGAAACTCTTGTTGAAGAAGCTCCAGCTGATATTCCGTCACTTCCGGAGCTTAAGCAGATTTACTACGAACTCATGATTCGGTAGGTATTCTAATAGCTTCTCATTCCAGCATCTAATTCAATCTTCTTTCATGTTACCAGAGTAGAAAAAGATCTGATATAAAATTGAAACATCATGCATATATATGAATGACGGATACACATGTGGGGTGTATCAGACTCGGTATTAATATACTTATCATGCATATTAACTAGGGTTAATTCTATAATACGTATTTGGCATTTACATTTATTGTTAGACTGAGGAAAAGATTGTCGTGGTGTGCGGTTTGCTAATTTGTTTAGATGGGCAGTTATAGTTAGAAATTATGTATCTACTATCCATTTCCGTGTTTCTCGAACTAAAAGAATTATTTATTTCAGTATTTATGTATTTTGCAACTCCATACACGTGGTTTTTCTTTTCACTTATTCTCCCTTCCCTTTTATAATCTCAGTTATTTATAATCCCGTGATCTCTCCTTGATTATGTTACGAACATGCCAAAATTAATTAATTGACTTTCTGATGTAGGTATTACTCGCATAGCAATGATTACCTTGAAATATGTCGGTGCTACAAGTCAATATATGAGATTCCCTCTGTGAAGGAAAATCCTGAATTGTGGATACCGGTATAAACAATTTAGATATTCTTTTGTATCATTGTAATCCATTTAAAATTTGAGTACTCTTCACTACAAAAGTATGTTTCAATCCCTTGATATTTTTTGTACTTTTCCAATGTATGCTGAAAATAGCTTTGGTCATTTTACTTTTTGCAGGTATTGAGAAAAATATGCTGGTACCTCGTCTTGGCGCCTCATGATCCTATGCAGTCTAGCCTTCTCCACTCAACTCTCGAGGATAAGAACTTTTCTGAACTTCCTGAGTTTAGGTCAGAATACCTGTATTCTGTATCGATTTTTTTTTTACTTTACCAGCATATGACAGTTCCAACTCAATTGAAACTTGCTTTACCCTGTATCCAGGTTACTACTGAAACAACTAATTACAATGGAGGTCATCCAGTGGACATCTCTCTGGAACACATTCAAAGGGGAGTTTGAGAGGGAAAGTACCATGCCTGGCGGTGCTTTGGTCGAAAAGGCTGCTGAAGATCTTAAACTAAGGGTCATAGAACACGTAATACTCCTTGACCCTTTATTTTGAATGTGTTGGCTCACTGCTGTTGACAGGAATGAAGAATCTATACAATTTCTTATTTTCTCACATTGAAACCTTGCATTCTTCACAGAACATCCTTGTTGTGTCAAAATACTACTCTAGGATAACCATCAAGAGACTTGCTGATCTATTATGCCTTACCATCCAGGTAACACTCCATTCCTTGTACAATTGTACCATTTTGTGTAATTATCTGTTTTTATTATGTGACACAAGCTAGCAATGTCATATTTCAGAATGCATCTTGGATTATGGTTATTCCATTTTGTCATAAACGTTTTTGGTCAAACGAATGTATCTTAGTATATTTTAATCTACGCCAGATACCACAGATATCGATAGCCAGTAGAATTTGCAAGATCATCTATTTTCACTAATGATGATTTTGAGTGTTCAAACCACCGATTGCATATTAGTAAGAGTGCCTTGAATAAATTTTAATTTTTTGTGGATGTATTGTATGATAGGAAGCCGAGAAGCATCTTTCAGAAATGGTAGTCTCCAAAGCTTTAATTGCAAAGATTGACAGGCCTGTTGGCGTGGTATCTTTCCAAACAGCAAAAGATAGCAATGAAATTCTGAATTCATGGTCCTCTAACCTAGAGAAGCTGCTCGACCTTGTAGAGAAGAGTTGCCACCAAATCCACAAGGAGACAATGGTCCACAAGGTGACATTGAAAACTTGATACGTGGGGGACTACTATTTTAAATAGGCACATAGTGATTATCAGTCTTCCTTGGGGAGAATTTATGAACAAGTTCTCTGGCTGGTTAGCACTTCATGCTCTGCTGTATGTGCACATGAATGAACAAGGATTTCCTAGAGTTTCAATTGGCCATGTCAGACTCCTTGACACCTGACTGCTTTAGTTATTCATTTACAATTTCAATGTCGAGATTTATGCTTGCTGCCAAGAAGCTCATACCCGTACCTATTTGCACTCAAAAGTTCAATTGACTTGTAATTTGTCTGTGTTATATCTGCTCAAAAACCTTAAACATGGCTTATGCAACTTTTTTTTTTTTGTAACATACTGAGGGAATAGTCGAAAGTTGCTTACTCTAGCTTTATTTTTGCTTCAATGGCTTTCTGTTGTCAGCTCTGGAAGGTTGCATTTCACATTGTTCTTCAAACACATTAGGTTAACTTTCTGTGGACAAATTCTCCATTATCAATTGAAAATCTCAACAATACGTAATGGAGATAGGGTTGATGGATGCTTGCTCAAATTAGGACTACAAACAAGTAGTGGACGTTAAACCCTTCCTCATGTATATGAATTTTTTCCCCAGAGCATTGTTTCCAAGATATCAATCAATATGAACAATTAAAACAAGAAACACAGGACAAACAGTTAACACTATTGACACTGTCGGTTTCCTCTTCCATTGTAACACAGTGACAGTGTACAATGGTATTTTTTATCACTGTTTTCTAGGGGGAATTGTACCTGGAATGACGGAATATGTATATGTGGATCATCAAAACTATAAAATATCAGTTTCAAAATGATACATTGAGAATATCTTATTTTCAGATTATTTATAAACTCACACAATCCACTATAGGGTCGGGATTGATCACAGTGACGGAGCTTGAAATTCAGGTCAGGTAAGGTGCAAAAGTAAACGGAATTTATGTATGAGAGAAATATTTTAAATCACAAAAAAATTATTTATATAAATAATAGAAATAGTGCAACGGTACATATATTTGTGTTTAAAAATTAAAATACAAATATTATAATTAGATGTTTTTTGAAATGATGAAGAAAATTTGACAAAAATCATCATGGGTATTCTCGTAGCAATGCTAAACAAATATTGTTTAGAACTGTTACTATTTTATTTAATCACTATTTCAAATGAATTGATAGCGGTTTCGGACTTGATGGAAGAGTATACAACAAATTAATTAATTATGCCGTGTCATAAATAATTATAATTAATAAAAAATATAAAATATATTTAGAAAATAAAAATAAAAAGTCTAATAAGTTCATGAGTAGAAAAAACAGATTAATATTGCACGAATGGGAATATGAAAATAAGGAAAGTGGAAGTAAATAAACTCAGCTTGCTGACCGCTAGGAGACATGCATTACTTGCTATAGAATATGCGCTTCTAACTATATCTCTAATTGTTCTGAATCTGAAGAAGCTATATAACGCAGTTCGTACCCGAAATCCAGGTGCCTCACCTGGCTATACATTGGATCCGCTCTGATTGATCACATATATAAGAGGAGAGTCCTTACCAAGTTACCACTGACTCCATAGATACAGAACTTCAAGTTACATGTCTCAGCGTAATGCAGATCAGCCAAGGCTATAACTGCCTCTCAAACCAGGTTGGGGGTCATTGCTTATTGGTAGCAAATCCATTGTCATGTGGACTTCATCTTCAATAGGCTACCGGATCAATTATCCACTTGCCGTTGATGCAGACTGCCTCTCTCCCAAGTCCCAACCACTTGAGCATATGTTGTTTTCGCGAAGAAAAATATTCATCATGAGAGAGTGTCAATGAGATCATCCGTTGGAGCTTACTTGAACTGACATCACCCTCTTCCACTCTAGCAGATATTGTCAAGAAGAATGTGTTGTTAAGGGGATCCAACTCATATTGATCTTATATCATGGAACTTGGGATAGATGAACAGAATCTACCACTCAATAATTTATGTTATAATCTTAACAGTACGAGCAGCAGCAACAGCATGGGATAATCAATTAATGTTAATTTTGCTCAGAGATTCTTTAAGTTCGATCAAATTCCAAGTATATCTCTTCATACAATTTATATGCATTTTGCATAAAATAATTGCACCAGAAAGGGGAAAAAAATACAAACGAATTGGTTACAGAATACCAACACCTAGCTAGGAATACAATCTTGTTGTGAACTAGTAAATGACTAACTTCAACCAGATGAAGTGTGATTGCCAGTAGATGCATCCATCCAAGAAAAACCACCACTGCCACTACTTTGGCTACTTTGTTGCCCAAACTGACTATCCGGAGGCGGATAGAACAAAGGAATCGACGATAAGGAAGCAGATGAATAGTGTTCATGAAAATCTGATGGCCCTTCCGCGTAATCAGAAGAAGAATATCTCATCAACTGGTCCATCAATATCCCCGAGCTTGCATACGCATGCCTCTCCACATCATCCAGTGTCATCGACGACTGCCTCTGGTACTGAACATTGCTGTGCACGATTGCCTCAGGTGAAGTTGAGACTGCCACAATCCTCTCCATAGGAGGATGAGTGATTGTCATCATCGTAGTACTTGCCGTTTGATTTGTTGAAGACGGGTTTTGATGAAGAAGCCTGACGTTCTCCGGGAAGTTGAGTTTGGCCTTATTGCCTCTAAAACGCAGTGCAGCCTGGTCGTAAGCCCTGGCTGCATCCTCAGCAGTGTCGAACGTGCCAAGCCAGACTCTTGCCGCCTTGAATGGATCTCTTATCTCCGCAGCCCATTTTCCCCACGGCCTCTGCCTTACGCCCCTGTAGCGCCGCGGGGCTGGTACTGATCCTTGTGACGGCGCAATGGATGTGTTCGGACTTGTTGAATTGTTGTTGTAGCTGTAAACCGCTTCTTCTTTTGATTTTATGATGCTGTTTGCTCTTCTCATTCTTGTGCCTGATGTCCCTTCTGCAATTTGTGTCATTATGGATTCATCAATTGGTATTAATTAATATATAAACGGATTGCTTCAACAGTTAAGTTCCGATAGATGAGATGGAATTATTTGAGTTAAATACATACCTCCTGATGTTCCAAAAACACTGGAACTCCCAATGGAGAAATTGGTATAAGCCTGACAAACATTAGCCATGGACTGCGAAAGCTGATGTTCGTCGTGATCATCATAACGTTCCCTCTTACATGCATACGACCCTCCTCCTTCCGCCTCTTCAGACGGACCACCGGACACCACATGAGCCAGAGCGGATACCATGGCGTTCATTTCCCGTTCCCGGTTAAACCCCAAGAGCATAGGCGAAATGAATCGATCTTCTTCACCGGACGTCGTCGTCAAGACGACATGATCATCAGACGGCCTCTTCCTCGCGTTATCCTTTCGATTAGCCACCTTGTAGACACACATAAAATGAAGAAATACGGCCTTTGTCAACTCAAGTAGCTAGTTAATTAGATTTGCAAGAAGAATGGTAAGAGTTGGACAAATCATAGGCTATGATTGTGATGTAAAGGTTGACATATGTTGATCAAAGGTATGACCTTTATATACGAGTCATACTTGTTGAAGTTTGTGAGAGAATCATGTAGTATTCAAAGGAGAATAAAAATGAAATGAAAATGGGGCGCCGCCAAATGTAATGTATTGGTTGATCGACCTGGTTGAGGAGGCGTTACTGAGAAGCCAAGGAACGAATGATGGTTGTTTGAAATAGTTTTATGGATAAGAGTGAAAGATATTTTAGTGTCTGTGGGTTGGTTTCATATTTAGCTTTTTGGCGTGGTGAGTTTATAAAATCTGACAAAGATAAGGAGTGGTCAATTGTGATTGTGTGAATTCACACATGAGGTGCAAAAGATGGAATCAGCATCATCTATCTCCATGTTTGTTTTGTGCACAACTGTACTACTACCCGAAGTTTCCTTCAAACATAAAGAAATGGGAAGTTCTATACACGATACTTAAATAATTTATCTATTAATATATTTATATTATTAAAACTATTATCAATTTTATTAATTAAAATTTACTTTTATATTAAAATATAATTTATTTTATCAATAAAATAAATATTTTAATTAATAATGTAAATTATTTTATGATTATATGAGAATTTTTGAACGAGACCAGAATTCAATAGTTATTGGCTGTAAAACAAACACGCTTTCTGTATATATTTAGTCGGCCGATCGAAATCCATGTGCTGAGCCAACACCTCACCAACACAGCAAGACTTAGATACGTCACTACCCCACCCCAGATCTTATTCCATATAGGTAGTTCTCCTTCCTTTTTTGTTTTAGTTAAAGAGCATAATATACTCGTGCGTTTTATATTTTCTCTACTTCTATGGTACGAAAACACACACAATTGAACTACATAACATGTCTTCATTATATTAGAAAAAATATTCAACAAATATTAAAGTATTATTAAACTACTTAGAAGTTAGAAATGATTTCTGGTTAAACTCTAGGTAACAATTTAATATCGAGAATGAAAGAGAGTATTATTTTTTTCAAATAACGAAGTAAATACTTTTTCATATTAATGATGTAAGGTGCAATGTCATGATAAAAAATTAATTGAAATATTATGATACTTTGATCCAACACGTACTTTAAGTCCATGTGTGTATTGCAACACAATTTGTACTCAGTTTTACGAACTTTATAATGCATCACCCTTTTTAAACTATTAAATTCTATTTGATAAGAGGTTAAAATTATAAAAATAACATTAAAATATATTTTTTGTTATTTTAATCAGATGTTAATTATTTTAATAGGGTGGCAAACAACTTATTAAAAGTTTGGATACTTAAAAGAATATTTGCGTACTTACACCATATATTAAGTAGAGTGAGTAGCAATGTAGAATACTTCCAAAATAAATAGACACTTATTAATATGAATAAAGAGTATCACTATCAGTTATGCATATAGAATACTTTATGAAAATAACCATACGCGTTATAGTATGAGTATTATTACTTAGTTATATATTTTTAAGTATAATTTGAATTGTTGCGATGTTTAACTTCTAATTAATAGGTTGGTTGGGAGTTCGAGTTTACCTTTTAACCGTTTTAAAAGGAAAAAGAATCATTAGATGTACCAAGATATCACTCCATTTTTTCAGAATCAATGTCACATTGAATTTGAGTAATTTTCGATTTGGATTTTAATAATTAATTATTCGTCTACTAAACTATATCATTTTCTTTTTAGAACATCTTTTTCAAAAGTTCACTTTTTGACAATTTCAATATGCTTATAAAAGAATAAGTTCCGATGTGATTTAAGAGCTCAACTCTAAAAATAATTTATAATTAAATGTTACATTTTATTTGAACGGAATGATATATAATCATAGATATGCACTATAATAAGTAAATCACAAGGACAGTGGATTTTTAAAGAAACGCATTTGACCATCAATATATAAGCATAAGATGGAATGAAAGTGTCTAGTTAATGGCAACGGGACATGGAGAAAAGTAAAAATAAGGGATGAATATATCGTATAATAAAATATCGAAGTTAATGAAAAGGTCGTGTCAAGATGTTCATTGCATATAAATATTAAGTCTCTTTCTCCTCACAATCTAGAGAGAACATGTAATTCATCACGTTTGATACGGGTGAGGGGGGTAGAGGCCGAGCTTTGCGATAGATTGCCTAGAACTTTTGTTTATGGTCACTAGAAAATTGGCACGCGATACTCACGTGCGAACTTTCAACTCATTAATATTGTTGAAAAAATATTGAATTAATAATAGTTTTACATTATAATAGAATTATCAATTATAGTATAATGTTTAATAAGATTAAACCATATAAAATATTACAATGAAAAAAGTAGTTATGATGAAGGGTAAAATAGAAGAAACAAAAGTTGGTCCGCGAATTACCCTGATCATCTTCCCTTTTATAATAGTAATAGATAGCAAAATAGATAATACAATCAAAATTTAGGGGACTTATGTGTAAGATTGGTAAAAAGAAAATCTATGAAAAAAATTCAAAGTCTGTAAGAATAATAAATTGTTGAAGTACAATTAAAAATATATAATAGTTTTGCAATGAGTAAAGCTTAAAATTAACCGGTAGGACTTAACTTCATATTATGCCATCCGCACTCGAAAAAGTATAAGGATATGCCTTTAGTTACATAATAAACTGAAAAATATAAAAATGTAATAAAAAATTATATCTTAACTAGTGTATAAGATAAAATAAACATGCCTCAATTCCTTTGTAACCCACATTTGTGTCATGTCATGTGTTGTACGTTTTACCTTTATTATCACATATTAGTACTTTCAGTCCCATTCTACTTGTAAATCTAGAGAGAGCAACATATATACAATTATCCGTGCTGAATATATACAAGAGAAGGTAGGTAGAGACCGACATGAGAGAAGAACTGCCCCTAACTTGTACTTATCGTCATTGCAAAGCAAACGGATATAGGAAAATGTCTCCTATCAAAACATAAAGAAAATTTAGTCTCAGGGCTCATAGTCATCTCTAAGGGATGAAAACCTTTCTACCAGCATTTGTTCTTGCTTCTATGACATGTTTCCCTGGATTAGCCTTGTTTTGTTACACAACTCAGAAGCATGATCTATATTTCTCAAAAGCTTGATCAAGCATCCAACCTTAAGCATTATTTTATAGCTCGAGGAATTATAAATGTTCAAGAATTCTACTGAGAATAATTCTTCCAGTTCATTGTCTATTATCTCGGTCTTGCTTACGCTAACTGTAGACGCTCATAATCTACAATCGAATTTAGGTTGATAAATTGGGGGGCACCGACGACCTGCAAAGTAACAAGTAACAAACCTAAAGACGTAAGATACCAAAGTGACACCGATGTGGTTCTGACTGTAGGTACTCCGACGCTCAAGTTAGTAATGAGGTAGAGAATAAGCAATCTGACTGCGAGAGGGAGGGAGAGAGAGAGATGATGGATGTCGACTTATCCTGTTGATGATTAGACATAGAGAGGTGGTTACCGACGATTGGCTAGCTGACTGCGTGAGAGGAGCTAACTTGTGGTCGTCGGAAGGTACGGTGATATGGCGGAAGGTGATGGTCGATAGCTTGGTAATTCGACTATCTGACAGCCTGACAACGTGATTGTCTGACTGACAGTCCGAGAGCTCGATCGTCTGACTTACTGCTTGAGCGTTGGTCGACTGACTGACTCCTTGAGCGTTGGTGATTGAGATGGAGGCGTAAGACTAATAACTAGGTTTTCATCGTCAGAATGAGATCCCTTTTCCCTTCCACATGCCTTCCTATATAGATTGTCCAACCGTTAGAGTCCGTACCCACTTCTCCTACCTTTCAGGTGAGGAGTCTTTTAGTGGGTTGGATTGCGTCTAGTTGGTTGCTTGTTGACTGCATCTAGAGAAGTGTGACTTGGTTAACCTGTTAGGCTAGTACGGTCAGTCGTCTAGGGTAAGTTGGCTAGCTTGTCGACCCGTTGGGTATATGGGAAGACTGGATGAGCAAGTAGCTTGCTAACCATCTAGGCGATCTAGTGAGGTCAAGTGACCTGGGCGGCTCGTGACTGCTTGGATGGATGGATGACCCAACTAAGTGGTTTTGCTAATCGAGCTCTGGAGTCCAGCCCCCTATGAAGCTAACCGACATGTACTTTGTTATTGATCATTGGATTGGGCTGCAGCCTTAATGGGTCAATCCGCTAGTCTACTAGACCATAGAGAATTTTGGCCAATATACTAACAACACTCAAATACTCCATGACATAGTTATTGACCTAATTGACCATTTCATTAGCCATTGTAAGAGCAACACGGTGATGGAAGGATTGTTTGTCGAGGGTTGGATCGGTTAAGTGATCCAAAATGGAAGGATAAGTGCAATCTACAATTGTGTAGACTTCATGAATAAGTATGTCATCAGGTAACTTGATGTCTACCTCGTCATCATTGGGTTCTCATGCAACCTTATCATTGAATCGTAGCCACTCGGCAAAGTATTTACTAACCTCAACAGCTGATGATCCAGACTGAATAAAAGAAAAGGTGTTAAATTAAAAAGAATATAACGGCACAATAGATATGATTGTAACAATTTCTTTTACATTGTGCCTGCAATCGCATTTTTTGTGAGCTGAAGAAACTCACATGAATTCCACTGTCTCGAAGAGCATAGGGAGGCATTTACAATATCATATCTGCCACCACCAGGAACAACTGGTAATATCCGTCTGAAATCTCCACCGAATACAACTACAAAAGGATCATCTGGACTTTTCATAACATCTCTTAGACTCCTATCAAGTGCCTCAAAGCAATGTTTATTGGTCAATGCCTCAATAGTGCTTCATCCCAAATTATAAGTTTGGTTTGCTTGAGTAAGCCAGTGACATCAAAATTCGGCTTCAACTTATTGCATGTTGATTTCTTGTGACAATTGATAGGAATACCGAACCTGGAATGAGCAATCGTACCTCTAGGTAGAAATATTGATGCAATATCACTTGATGCTACTCGAAGTAATGTATCTCCTCTAGCACGCAAGCCTGAACAGAACTTCCTCCAAATAAAAATTTGTTTGGTACCACTATAACCCTATAAAAAGAACACACCACAGTTGCCCGTCAACTGCATCCATAATCGTTTCGCAATTTTTATGTTGCTCGCCAGTCAAATATGGGTACAATCTGTTGAATTCTGAACTCATTCTCATGGCATCTCTACCATATGGCATCTCATAAACTATAAACTTTTTCGTACCGTTGTCAGTAATATACTCATGGGATTGACATAGACTAAAAAAAGGAAAGACTGCTATAATTTTTTTTTTCAATAGCTTCTCAATTTCAAGCAACGCTTGGTTATGGATTATTCTCATTTGTAAGCCTCAAACCTGAATCGCGAAACCAATAGAAATAAGTAATAAGTAAATGTATATAAATTTAGTGTTTTGACATAATATAAAATCTAATAACAAATTACCTGAATTATGAGAAGCTTTTGACAGGTAGTATAGAATGTCATCAGATAATAAATTTCATGTTTCTCACCGTACCTCCTCTGGTCTCGCCATGCTTCGTGAAAGAAGAAGTATTCTAAAAAGATGACGAAGGAAACATGTTGATCACCAGTGACTTGCCTCGGCAATTCCACCAACATACTCTTTGTCATATGTAGTAAACCTAAATCCTCACATGAGTCCTTGCATGTCACATCGTAAACAACATTGTTCACCGTTCTGATGTCTTGAAAACATGTTGCGCCTTTAGCATGGTTTAACATAAGTCGCATGTTTTCAAATTCCATCGGCATATTATACATCCTTCTAACAACTTGTGCCTTCGTTTTCCTACGGGACACTTCTTCGGGCCATCCTTCCAGCAATACTCAATGGTAACTCATGATACGTCAATTTTCTAGCTTTTGGGTCAACCTTGTTCATCTCAAACTATTCAAGATACTTCGACTGCTTCACTGAAGGCTTATCAAGCAGACCCGACATAAAATCTCCATCTTTAAACGATACCTCTTGCGCTCATCCTCTAAATGAAATGTCAAATGCTCAACGGCATGTATCCTATTATGTATCTGGAATTAAAAATTCTCCTGACTGCCCACATGTTGAAACGTATTGACAATCATTAAGCCTTTTAATCTCATCATTATTATGTATGTCGATGAATGTTACACCCGCTCTGTCATTTTCCTTACACATGTACTTGAATAAATATTTCACTGAAGCCCCACCTTTATAGTATTCAATGTTAATGTGTGATTGGTACTCCAAGAGCAACTGAGCATTGTAGGGGATAACAAATCTGTTTACAAAATTTTAATTTGTATATTAGATGGGCAACATATAAACATAGATTTACGACAATTAAATAAGCATAATATTTCATTAATATAATTTTACATGTTGTCAAGTTGAACTCCTTTTTTTATTGACATGTATGGTATATGTGATATACAATATCATCAACGAAGGTATGTTTGTTGTAGCTCTTTAAAAAATGTGTGGAGCACTTGTTGTCCTTCATGCATGGAGACGTAGGTCTAGTCGGACACATGGTCCATGAATTATATTTGACACTACCTCGTACAATTATGGATAGTATCCTTGCCCAACAACTCAGCACATATGTAATCATCAGTGTCATTTATAATTTTCTCTTCATCCGTCTAATTCAGGATTACCAAAATATGAACATGCAGAAGTCCTCGCTTTTGAAACTCAATGGTGTATATGACTAAACAATATTGAGAGAAATGATTATTATAAAGCCTTTTCTGGATTTCATTGAATATAAACATGCCGATAAAATAAAATACCAACTTACGCACTTTTGGTTTTTCAAACAAATGTCCATAATGTATATCCCTGATTGTAACATTTATTGATTGTATATATAGAATGTTGTCATATAATAAATTTCATGTTTTGTTCCACACTTCCGCGGACCCCGACATGTTGCATAATAACAACATGGTTATGTAAATATGACAGAAAAAATCGTGAATTCCCATAGACTTTCAAAACGAAGCATAACGTCCTTCGAATATAATATCTCCTCAGGAGTCAACAATGAATTGTAATAATTACGTCCTGTTAATTATGAGTTGATGACCTTCAATATCTTGTGATCGAAGATATAAGAACACACTTAGAATAATATTTGACATCGTGGTCACGATACTTATCTAAATATCGATATACCATCCGTCTTCTCCATTGATGAAAAGTAATGAATATTGAAAAAGAAGATAGCATCGAAGAAACTCACTTATTTGCTTCAATTCCCCAATCCTTCACATGAACCATAATACGATTTGTTTTCTTCTTCATGTAAGTTATCAACATCCTTCTACGATAACAGTTACTTTTGATGTAATAAACAAATTGTAAGTTTGTTCACCCCCCCCCCCCA
>JAYMSP010001831.1:0-28471 GCA_036897095.1 Plantago elongata | reverse complement strand
TGGATATGAGCACAGATGTTGATACATGTTCTATTAATGAACTTGATGAAATTTCTCAGAAAATGGTTGAGACTAGAATAGATAAGGCTTATCCTTTGGTTTACAAGATTATAAAGTTGGCGCTAATATTACCGGTTGCAACTGCTACGGTAGAAAGAGCTTCTCTGCTATGAATATTGTGAAGAATCGACTTCGAAATAGAATGAGTGACGAATGGATGAATGATAATCTCGTGGTTTATCTTGAAAATGATGTATTCAAAGGTGTATCAAACGAAGTTATCATTCAAAAATTTCAAAGTATGGCGAATCGCCAAGGTCAATTATAGAGTAGATTTTATATTTTATGAGTAAGAAACTTTTTTTATTATAAATTATAAATCTCGCTATTCCTGACCAAATTTTCTGCGTCCGTCCCTGTCCGAAACTAAAGTGACCCGGATGTGAAGTGACGCGATATGAAATGATCCGATTCAAAGCGATCCAAATATCAATAACCTAAAACGACCCAAATCCGATCAGCATTCGAACTCGAACATCACTCGAACCTGACCTGAATGACCCGATTGTCAGGTCTAGAGGTAAGTAGAAGTACGTGTATGAGTAACTACGCATAATAAGTAGAATAGTATTACTGGTGTTATCGTTAGACACGGCACTAATACTATGGACCATAATAATCGGCTACCTTAATTAATTTTGTCAATAGTCAAAGTCGGAATTTCGAATTAGCTTCCTCACCTACACCGCGTTCGCTCCTGGAAACTCCAAATTCGCCTTTTCCCTACAGCAGCCTTTCTCATTCTGATTCCAACTCTTTAAAAATTACTTAGCAGAATTTTGTTCTTAACACACAGGAATTCTAATGAAAACTATGGCTGGATTTTATTCTCTACCCTCACAAGTGCTCTAATTACATATTAGTGTCTAATATTTTATCTATTTCAAAACCACCTAGTAAATTGAATTTAAAACTGAACTGAAAGGTTGCAAATGAAGAACATGACATTTTAAGTTTGCATACACATTGTATTTAATCCAACACAATTTAAGTTTCTCTCATTTTAGAGTCGCCTATATATTCCGTTTCTTTGCCTTTTTTTTTTTTTTTCCTTTTACCTTTGACATATGGTTATGTAAGAGTTCTTTGATTCCAGATAGTCTGGTCTTTAATTCTCGTGTCTAAATACTAAAATACCAATGAATTTCTCATTTTCCAACTATCCCAGAGACTAGAAAAACCATCTTTCTATCCCAACCATATTGTATTTCAAGCTGATATATGTGGGGGAAAAAAATTAGAAAACGTATTAATATATAAAAGAAGAAAAAATTATAAATTAATCGCACTCCTAAAAACTTTAACACATAAATTATACATAAAAAAACATCATTACAATTTAATCAAAATAATTTTACAAATTAATCATTTTCTTGATTTTAGTAATATCAATATGTAATATTACCTTTTTATTGAAATCATATTCTCAAATACATGTCTAATCAAATTATTTACTTTGATAAATAAGATTCTTTTGATCAAACGATAATATTGTAGATCTTTCATATATTTTCAAACGTGAGATAGCCATGCATCATATATATACATCAACCAAAGCACCACACCTCCTTAAATACTAAGATCACTAGTAGAATCTTGATTGCAAACCTCCAACCACCACGTAATATTTTTAACAAGTATCAATTAAACCAAGCAGTGAAAGACTATGCATCGTATAATAACTTTGCACATATTAGTATATTAGCCTTAACATAAATTGATGAATTTTACTAAAAAAATTTTGTACTAAAATTCAAGCATCATTATACATGAAAAACCAAGCATCTCACCAATTAAAAAACCGAGCATCTTTAGTAAAATACCAAGCATCAATACTACGAAACCAAACTGCAATACTAAAAACACCAAGCATCATTAAAATAAATTTTGAACCAAAAAGTCAGAATTAAATTGCTTGAAAATGATATACAGACAGAAACATAATCTCCAAAATCAAAAAAGTAGCAACAATCAACCAAAAAGGTTATTTGAGATGCTTGTATTTTTATACATTACAGGATGAATAGAATTACATATTTGAGAAGATGATTAATGAATTAAAGTCTAAATAGAAGAAACTGAATTCTTATTTGCTTAATCGGAAGCTTGGTTCCGAATTCTAAACTTCGAAAACTGATGAATGAAATGTGATGTATAACGATGTTTCATGTTGCTTGCTGATGCTTGCTTTTTCAAGAAAAATATGCTTTGGTCATGAACTTAAACCGAAACGGAAGAAGGATCTTTTTGATATATATTCTCCTCGGAATTAAGCTTGGTGTAGAAAAGATTCTGAAAAGAATCAAAGATATTAGATTTTAATTATAAAAAAATCATACAACAAAGCGCAGCTATGTTGGTAAGACGCTTCAACTCTAATCAATGGTCAGGGGTTCAAATCACCCCTTGTTGTTTTTAAAAATTATACAAAAATTAGTTGTATCAATCAAAATAATGAGATGATGCTTGCTTAAGTAATTACCATGTTTAATTGAGGGCATCATGAAAAAATAAGACAAATAATAATTAAATTGTAGAGAAGAATACACCTATTACTAATAGGTAGTAAAGAAAAATTAAGAGAAATAATAATTAAATTGTAGGGAAGAATACACTTATAATAGGTAGTAAAGTATCGAGAGTGGTATCAATATGTAATTCACCCGTAAAAAGAATATTAGAAAAAGACATAAAAGCCCTAAAAGGCAGCACCACTTATGACGCACCACCACTCAAATATAAATGAAATTCCAATTTCTAAAAATTGAAGAAAAATATTATATGGGAGCACAAATATAGCTCTACCACCGGTAAAAGTAGCTTATACAGTTCCAATGGAAATGTTTGAGCTATTTTGGAGATCTAATTGACTGGCCCCTAAAGGAATTAAATTTTTGTGTTTGAAAATTATAGGATTATTTTACTATTTTATTGTTGTATAATTGAGTTTGAAAATAATTGAAATGGATCATCAATGAAGATTCAATTTTTTTGTTTGAAAATTAATAATTTAAGGAGATTAATGATCGACTTTATTTAGGTCGATAAGATTCCAATGAAAACAAGTTATAGATTATCGATAATTTATTGGGTCTATTATATAAATGAAATGAAAATTTTGAAATAAATCTTATATCATGATTTGTAAAAGGATAAGTTTAAGTTACATGTAAGATCTATTATAAATTGAAAATAATTTAAGGAGACTAGGATTGAATAAGAATTTATTTTTATTTAAAAACTTATTAACTTAAATTTAATTTAATTTAAATTAATTTTATATAATTATTATTTATTAGTTTAATTCAATTCAACTAATTCTAGTCAATTCATATCAGTTAATTGAGTTCCAAGTAAAAAAAACCATGCATCTAGTGGCATGACAAATGAGCAAAACGAGCGTCCATGTCATCACAAAGTCAACCTTTCAAGTTTTGACATACCTTCCTCCAGATTCGATTTAGCAAAACTAAGCTGAAAAGGTAGTTGATAGCTAAATAATTATATGGCAGGTGGTTAGGTAGATTTTTATTCAACAAGCTAACTTGGTTAATTAGCTTGTCAAACAAGCTAGCTTCTCAGCTAGTTGTTGTGTGTTGGTACTGTAACAAAAGGGGCAGAATGTAGATTAGACTGTTGAGCAAAGGCTGGACCTTATTCTTTATAAATGTATTTGCCCCGCTCTGGTGCTCACGGTTTACTTAGCAAATAGTTTCCCAAGATAGAACAACAGTATTTGAGTTAGTGTTCAAGCACTCGAACAGTAACTCTGCGAACTACTACAACAAAGGATTCTTCAGGCTATAAAGAGAAAAGAGAGAAGGAAGAAAGAATTGGATTTGGTGTGTTGAATTCGATTCTGGGGGGGGGGGGGTCCTATTTATAATTAGGAAGAGTTGCAATCTGAACAGATGCGATCTTTTGCGAGCAGGTCCCTGTAGAGACAAAAATTCGAATATACACAACTTTCGAGTTTTTCTGTTCAGACACATCCTTTGAACGAAAGGTTAAATTCGTTTAGCAAACGACATATTCGTTCACTACAAGCCCAACCAAATTGGGCCTCTTCTGTTTCAGATTTTTTTTTGGGCCCAAAAATATTATACTCAGACCGCGACCCACGTCCCACGACCCGAGCCCGGCTCCTGGCGGAGCCAGGCGAGTGCGTGTGAAGATGCATTCAGGTCTTCCCTCCTACAAAAGCATGGGTGCCCCAATGGTCCAATCCTTTAGCTCAATCCAATAGCTAATAAGTAACTCTTTCTTCCTCAATTTTAGCTACGTGGGACTTCCCATATTCTAACTCTTGGCATTTCATATTCAATGCATCAACGAACACACTTTGAGCTTCAAGAACTCTTTCACCTTTCAATGAATTTTAGTTATTCTTTCTCAAGTGTCTTCTACTACCATAGTAGATTATTCACGATTGAAGAAACTTCATTCATAAACATGTGGGCCCATTTGGTTGAGGTGCAAAGTAATATACTAGCCTCATTGTTAGCTAAAATTCTTACAATCCCCACATGAAAGAGAATTGATGCTCACAGCACAACGAGGTGCTCTAGCCAGAATTTTCTGCGGAAAATCATATTGCACCGAGATCGATTGTCAGTGACATTGAATCGTCCCTAGTAGAATACCATCGGATTTACTTGCCACCCGGTGGACGTGATGCCTTGAACCGGTCGGCATTTTGTGTAAACCAAGACAATGATATCAACACAATAATTTTTCCTTATTGACTCGTTCATATTCTTAGTCCGTTAAAGGCCTTGGACTACTCGAATTCATGAGCATTCTCGTTTGAAGTGACCTCCCATACTTCACACCTAAATAGGTGATCTCGTTCTAAGAGCATCCTGCCAATGCTCCACTCGTAAGCTAAAGAGATTAAGAATCTTCTTCAGAGATCACTAAGAGTTTAGTGACTCATCATCCGCCCGTTCTGCAGGAGCAATTAAAGTGTCTTTCTCGGGAATGGCGCAAGTGGATTTAGTAACTCCTAAGTGCTCTTACCACGAAGTGCAAAACTTCACGAGGCGCAAACTGGTCATTTACAGTTTAGTTGTCCCATTGAATCAAATTCTTGGGATCTCCAGTCAGTATGATTGGGTTGCCACCGTAAACTTCCTTATTTTGTGGGTCTTAAGCCCATTCCTCCAAACAAGCAATGTCCTTCATCCCTCGGTAGCGCTTTGGTTAGCGGATCCACAATGTTATCCTTTGTTTTCACGTAATCAATAGTGATAACCCCCGTAGAGACCAACTGCCTAATGGTTTTATGTCTTCGATGTATGTGTCTAGACTTTTCATTATATATATTGTTTGATGCCCTTCCTAATGCCGACATACTGTCACAATGAATTGTTGCAGAAGGCACGGGCTTATCCCAACAAAGGATATCCTCTAAAAATTCTCGAAGTCACTCGACTTCTTCTCCAGCTTTGTCCAAAGCTATAAATTATGATTCCATCGTGGATCAGGCGATGCACGTTTGTTTAGAGGACTTCCATGAACCGCACCGCCACCAATGGTAAACACATAACCACTATTGGACTTGGTGTTTGTACTATAAGATATCCAGTTTGCATCACTGTATCCTTCCAATACTGCTGGATATCTTCCATAGTGTAATCCATGATATATTGTGGCCTTAAGTATCCCAATAGATGAAGTAGAGCTTTCTAGTGAGCACTTCCAGGATTACGCGCCTCGCCAACTTATTGTCTGCAAAAGCAATATCAGGACGAGTGCAGATCATTACGTAATATTAAACTGCCAATTATCCTAACATATTGCGTTTGGTTTACTGGATCACCTGAGTGTTTGTCCAAACACAAAAATTCGCACATTGGTGTCCTTACACATTGACAGTCAAAGACCTCATCTCTTTAGAAACTCTTCAATGTAGTGAGATTGTGAAAGCACCAATACCTCGGGAGTTTGAGAAACCTTAATCTCTAAGATTGAATCTACTACACCCAAGTATTTCATGTCAAAAAGTTATTTCAACATTTGTTTTGTTTTTAAGATCAAATCATGGCTGCTTCCAGTATTGAGCATGTCATCTACATATAAGCATATCATGACAAAGGATTCAACATTTCCCTTCACATAGACACACTTATCACACTCATTTATAGAAAAGCCCTTTGATCGCAATGTGTTGTCAAACTTTTCATGCCATTGTTTAGGGGCTTGCTTGAGTCCGTACAATGACTTGACCAGACTACATACCTTCTTCTCTTGTCCTGGAACCACATACCCTTCATGTTGGTCCATATAAATTTCCTCGTCTAACTCTCCATTTAGGAAAGCAGTTTAACATCCATTTGATGTATCTCAAAACTACGTAGTGCAACTATGTCAATGAATACTCTAATGGAAGTTATTCTTGACACATGCGAGTATGTGTCAAAATAGTCAAGTCCCTCCTTTTATCTATATCCTTTGACCACTAGACGAGCCTTGTATTTATCAATGGTTCCATCTACTTTATACTTGCATTTGAGTATCCACTTGCAACCCAATGGTTTATTTTCCAGAGGAAGGTAAACAACTTCCCAAGTATGATTTTGCAGGATGGAATTCATTTCACTTTCAATGGCCTCTTTTCAAAAGGGGGCTTCAGGAGTGGACATCGCCTCTTGAATTGTCCTAGGATCATTTTCCACAAGGTATGTGAGAAAATCAGAACCAAAGTCTTTCTGAGTCCTAGCTTGCTTGCTCCTCCTTGGTTCGACATCAGGGACCTCAACGTTCTCTTGATGTGAGCCTTCAGGTTCTGCAGAATTCTCCTGTGGTAATACTTCAGGTTCTATGGCATCCTCTAGAGGAGGTGAACCTATAAGTTTTACAACATTTTCCGGAGGTACACCATGAAATTCTGCATTAGGGCCACTTGGGTCAGGGACCCCACAGGGCCTACAACAGGTGCCCTCACATGAAAAACTACTTGGGGACTTACTGGGACCACCATTGGGCCCCCCACATTTGACCCTATTGTCGTTTCGTAGTCTCGTTTACGAGAAACTATTTCTTTCTTTTCCTTCCTAGGAAAAACTTCTTCAAAGAATTCTACATTCCTTGATTCAATGACAGTTCCTTCATGAATGCTCGGAATCAGCGACTTATGCACTAAGAAGCGATAAGCGCTACTGTTGTTTGCATATCCTATAAAAATGCAATCTACAGTCTTTGGTCCAATCTTTACTTGATTTGGTTTAGGTATTACTACCTTGGCCAAGCAGCCTCACACTTTCAAGTGTTGGTACAAGGGCTTGTGACCTTTCCACAATTCATATGGAGTAACATCACTATCTTTCCGGGGTATTCTATTAAGAATAGTAGTGGCCGTGAGAATAGCCTCCCCCCACAAATTCTGAGATAATCCAGAATCTAGTAATATTGCATTCATCATCTCCTTTAGAGTACGATTCTTGCGTTCAACAATACCATTAGATTGAGGAGAATATGGAGCAGTGGTTTGATTAATAATGTCAAACTGTGAGCAATATTTTTCAAGTGGTCATGTATATTCTCCACCTCTATCACTTCGAATTACTTTAATTCGAGTATCAAGTTCATTCACAACTTCAGTTTTGTAATGTTTAAATGCTTCTAAGGTTTCATCCTTACTCCTTAACAAATAAACATAACAATACCTAGTGCAATCATCGATAAAAGTAACAAAGTACTTTTTCCCTTCTCTAGTTTGCACAAATTTTAAGTCACATAGGTCACTGTGTATTAATTCTAGAGGAGACGTGGTTTTGTTTACAGAACGAAATGGTGCTCTTGTTAGTTTTGCTTCCACACAAACCTCGCATTTACTTTGAGGGTTGATTTCAAAGGACGGCAAATGATTCGTTTTAATTAATTTTCGAATCGCATTGTAGTTTGTATGTCCTAATCTATGGTGCCAAAAATTAGGAGACTCAGTCAAGTAAGTAGAAACATCCTTTTCATTGCTCACAAATGAGCGAAGTACAGACATTACAGACATTTTGAAGAGCCCATCACATGTGTAGCCCTTCCCTACAAATTGATTATTTTTCATCATTACAAATTGACCAGACTCAAAGGTCAACTTAAAACCTGCCCTAACAAGCAACCGGATACCAAATTCCTGCGTATGCCCGGAACGTGCATCACTTCCTTCAGTATGAGTTCCTTCCCGGAACTCATCTTCAAACCACGTTGCCAACTCCCTTCATAGCAGATGTAGCATCGTTCCCCATGAACAACTTCTTATCCTTCATCGGATTGTAGGTGGAGAAAGAGCCCCTGCCAGAACAAACGTGACTAGTCGCACCTGTATCAATCCACCATTGTTTCATATTTTCAACAAGGTTTGCCTCCTAGATCACACCAGCAAAGGAGTTGACCAATTCCTCCTCCATAGGGTCACCCTTTGTTTCTGCAATATTAGCCTTCTCCTTCTTGAGTTGGTGACAATCAGCCTTCATGTGCCCAGGCTTCCCGCAATTGTAGCAATTCCCTTTGATCCTCCTAGCGGAACCAGGTTTCTCAGAATTTCCTTGAGACTTCACGTCACCAGGGTGCTGCTTGCGTTTCATACTGGGGTTCCCCTTGGATTTCCCCTTGGCATCAACAAAGTGAGCCTTTGCCTCAACAGGCTGCTTTCCTTTTTCCAAAGCCTTGCGGTTGTCTTCCTGAATCTGGAGTTTGATGATCAACTCCTCAAGCCTCATCTCCTTAGTTTTCAACTTGAGATAGTTCATAAACTCGTTCCATGAAGGAGGCAGCTTCTCGATCAATGAAGCGACCAGGAAAGACTCATTGGGCAGCATGCCCTCTTGTTCCAAATCATGGAGAATCATTTGAAACTCCATAACCTGACTCATTACAAATTTCGAGTCATGCATCCTGAAGTTCAAAAAATTTCCCACAATGAACTTCTTCGCATCGACATCCTCTGCACAATACTTCTTGTCCAGTTGCTCCTGCAACTCTCTTGGTACTGACAGAGCAGAAAGCAGTGTAGAGAACATCTAAAAGACAGTTCAGAATGTAGTTCTTACACATGAAATCTGCATTCATCCAAGCATCATGGGACAATTGCATTACTTTGTTTTCCTCTTCAGCGGCCTTCTTCGCCTCCGCTTCCAATGTTCTCATCAATCTCCCGTAGAGTGGGCCGAGCAGGAGCTTCAGCAGTAAGGTAACTTGTGAACTCAATGGTTATCAAGTAGAACCTCATCTTCTATTTCCACTGCTTGAAGTTTGACCCTTGAAACTTCTCTGGTGTCTCCCCATGGTTAGCAGGAGCAACATTCATTCGTTGGGCAGTAACATCAACAGTAGACATCTTCGATACATAGAAAATATAGTCTTAAATTGTTGGATGTTGGTAGTGTCTCGAAAGGGGCAGAATGTAGATTAGACTAGACTACTGAGCAAAGGCTGGGCCTTATTCTCTAAGACTGTATTTGCACCGCTTTGGCGCTCACAGTTTACTTAGCAAATAGTATTCCAAGATAGAACAATAGTATTTGAGTTAGTGTTCAAGCACTCGAACAGTAACTCTCCGAACTACTATAACAAAGGATTCTTCAGGCTACAAAGAGAAAAGAGAGAAGGAAGAAAGAATTGGATTTATAATTAGAAAAAGTTGCAATCTGAAAATTCGAACAGGCTCCTACAGAGACAAAAATTTAGACACAAATTTCGGTGAACGAACATATTCGTTCACTACAAGCCCAAGCGAGTTGGGCCTTTTCTGTTTCAGATTTTGTTTGGGCCTGACCAAAACATAATATGTTTCTGGCCTAAAAAGATTATACTCAGCCCTAGATTGCGACCCTTGACCCACGACCCACGACCGGCTCCGCTTGGAGCCAGGCGGGTGCGTGTGAAGATGCTTCTAGGTCTTCCCTCCTACAATAGCATGGGTGCCCCAAGGGCCAATCCTTTACCTCAATCCAATAGCTAATAAGTAGCCTTTTCTTCATCAAGTTTAGCTATGTGGGACTTTCCATATTCCAACTCTTGGCATTTCATATTCAATGCATCAACCAACACACCTTGAGCTTCAAGACCTCTTTGACCTTTCAATGAATTTTAGTTATTCTTTCTCAAGTGTCTTCTACTAACTTAGTAGATTATTAACGGTTGAGGAAACTACATTTCTAAACATGTGGGCCCATTTGGTTGAGATGCAAATTAATAGACTAGTCTCATGATTAGCTAAAATTCTTACATTAGCTTGTTTGAAAAGCTGTGCATTTACGTAAGAAGCTTTTTATTAAAAAAAGGCTTATAGAATTAAAAAACTAGTTGAAAATATAGTGATAAACAGAGCCTGACTATAAAAAATCTTTCATTTTACACTTTTAGTTGTACCTAATAAAACTTAACATTTTAATTTTATGATTGAGAGCACCTATCTTTAATTAGCCATATTCTGACAATACTCTTAGACCACTAGAGTCTTAAGACAAATTCTAATTCTAAGTATATGATAAGACGACTATATACATATATGATGTGATAATTAAATTTTGCAGGTGCCTTAAATTAAATATGGTTAACTATGGAAATATGATAGTTATATATTGGTGTAGGAAGATATTGGAAGTTGAAATGGTTTTTGAAAGAGCTCTGACACATATCAGACTGGATAAAATTTATACATTTTTTTTAATTTAAAATCAAATCAATTTGGTTCAGTTAAATTCAATTAAATTCTGTTTAATCAATTCAATTTTAATTATTTATAATTTATATTATACTTCAATTAATTTGAGTTCAGTTCGAACTAATTCAGTTTATTTCAACAATTTCAGTTAAAGAGGACATAACCTTATTCATTTATTTATTTTATTTATATTGTTATCTTAAAATAAGAAACCTACAACTAAGAATTGAAAATTACATATTACAAATATATATATGGATGAGTTGAAAAGGTGATTCATTATAGTAATATATATTATTTTTTCACACTTTATCCTCATTCGTGTACGAACCAGATATTTTAACAGAACAAACACGTTTACTTCTGAGTTCTCATAGTTGAGTTCTCGAAAATAAAACTGTACCTTATTTATATAGATATCGTTCTTAATCTCTTTAACTCCTTCAACTTACTTTTCATGATTCACATTTAACTCGATTACTAATCTCCAACTAATTCCCTGAACGGATTACACTATATTTGTTAGAACAAGCAAGTAAATGAGTATTCTTTCATTCCCGCAACGGATTTTTTGACCTATCTCAAATAGTTCAAACTTAATAGGGACTAACGTGTGAAGATTAGCTCTAGTTGGGTCATATGAAAATCTCCCAAAAACTAGTGACTCAATTTGTCCATGTGGTCAAGTCGCAAACTTAAATTAGAAAACGTGTGGACGGTGAGATCTACTTCCTCATGCTCATCATGCCTATATATAAATAAACCTACGAACTATTCTAACTCAAAATTAAACCGAAACATACCACGCTTTCTCTCGATCACCTTCTCAAATTCCTAAAAATTCCCCAAATAAAAGAAAACGATTTTACAGATGGCTCTTGTGAACGAAATGATGATGGGTTTTTCTTCTTCTGTGATGGACAAATCTTCATTTCTTGATCCTTCTAGGGGAAGAAGGGTGTTCGTTTTGAGAAACAATTTGCCCTTTCAAGGAAGGAAAGTACAACAACCAAAAGGGCTCAAAAATACACTCACCATTGTTGCTGCCATTAGTGAGGATTTGGAGCTGGTTAAAGTTGTGCCTGACAAGGCTGTCAAATTTAAGGTTGGAGCAGTGGTCACTGTTAGAAACAAGCATAAGGAGGATTTTAAGGAGACTTTTGTCAAACATTTGGATGCTTTTACTGATAAGATTGGGAGAAATGTTGTCTTGGAGCTTATTAGCAATGATATTGACCCAAGTAAGAATCTTCTTCCTTTTTTTTTTTTCTTCTTCTTCTTCATCATTATTTTTTAAAAGGACGGATGACTCGACCCGCCCTATTAGTTGGAGGGAGGGAACGTATTATTAACTGAGTTAAGCGGCGCCTTCTTCTTCTTCATATAAGTCTTGATCTAAATCTGGATTTCTTACTTAAACTAACATTTGTAATAATGTTTGTGATTTGGAAGAAACAAAGGCACCAAAGAAGAGTAGTGGAGCAGTGTTAAGGGACTGGTCAAAGAAGTCAAGCTTGAAAGCGGAGAGGGTAAATTACACAGCAGAATTTGTAGTGGATTCGAATTTTGGGGTGCCTGGTGCAATTACAGTGTCAAACAAACACCAGAGGGAATTTTTCTTGGAGAGCATCACAATTGAAGGATTTGCATGTGGCCCTGTTCATTTCCCTTGTAATTCTTGGGTTCAGCCCAAGAAAGATCATCCTGGAAAAAGAATTTTCTTCTCCAATCAGGTACAGTATAATAAATAATTATCACATATTACATTTATATTTATTTATATCTTCAATTTTATACATTTTTAATTTATGTGCATTTATCTCGTAACATTTATCAATTATGTGCCGGGGGAGAGTATTATTACTCGGAATTTTCTTTGTCAATATTCCTTCAACAAGTTCAATGCTTTCTTTGTGCATTTTTGACAAAAGCTGTTAGGGTCAAATTAAATTCCATGCTTTCCACTTGTTATATTTCTTTTAATCTCGAAAGTCAGGACTTTGTGTTGGTGAACTAAGCTGATCTTGACCAAATTTCTTTCTTTCCTTTATTGTTTGTTTGGTTGTGTATGACTAAATCAAAGATTTTTGTACACATGTGACATGGCAGATAATATCATTAGAGAACAAAATTTACTATTTGATCTTAAATTTGATGAAGTCATTAGTATTTACTTTCTTGTCTGGTTGTTAACAGCCTTTCGCTTGTCGTTTTTCTTTTAACTCTTATATGAAGTCTCGTAAATATTCTGAACATCATTGGAGTTGTTATCCTCATTTATTTAGCAACTTGTAACTTTTATACTCGAATCAAGTTACGTTTAAAACACAAACAAAAAGGGAGTTGTTGATAAGCTTTGATACCCCAATATCCTTTTTCTATCTCCATAAAGTAGCCATCCATCATAAGGTTAATTTTCTTGAGTTGGTTTAACATCTTAATTAGAAAATATTAACAGACAAGTCGGTTTCCAAAATACTTGCACTTAAAAAAAGAAACTATCATATACATGGTGCGGGTTCTTCTGTGGCAACCGTTTGAAGTAATACAAACTTTTGTGTCGTGTATATAATAAATCTCAGTATACTTAAGTGAAATACATCTAATGATGTAATGTTTATAGTTAAATATGCGCAGTTGAGCCCTTCTACCGACAGATAAAGCTGTACTAGAGACAAATTGTGAGTAGTTAACTGTGATTAGTGACCCTTGAGTATTAAAATTATGGAGGTCACATGCGATGTTTGTTATTTAACTGCCTCATTAATTAATAATTATTTTTTCTCCGACAGCCATATCTGCCCAATGAAACACCACCTGGATTGAGAGCTCTTAGAGAAAGGGAGCTGAGAGATCTAAGAGGTGATGGAAATGGTGAAAGGAAGTTGTCTGATAGAACTTATGACTATGATGTGTATAATGACCTGGGAAACCCAGACAAAGGGATCGATTTTGCTAGGCCGGTTCTCGGAGGCGAAAAAATACCTTACCCTAGACGTTGTCGCACTGGTCGACCTCCGACGAGAAGTGGTTAGTCTCGTACCTTATGAGTTAGATGAACTTATTTAGAAAATGCAACGTCATATGATACATGACTTTTATTAGAAAATATGTTAGGTTGGTTTTTCATTTTGTACTTGTCAAATCACCTTGTGCATGAGCTACTGTATTTCCTATTTAGCACAAGCATAATTATCTAGCTTATTCATTAACAATTTCAGCCAACTTATCAGCTGCCGATATCTTATTAGGATTTCTGCTAAATAGACAGACTAGAATCGCTGACGGAGAAAAAAGTTTGAAATAAATCCATTCGCATATATTTATTCCAAATATTTATGTGTTACTTCCTTGCTCATATATACTTGTTCTTTTGTGAATCAGATGTAAATTCAGAAAGCAGGGTGGAGAAACCATTGCCAATGTATGTGCCAAGGGACGAGCAATTTGAGGAGTCGAAAATGAACACTTTCTCGACTGGAAGGCTAAAGGCTGTCCTTCACAACCTCTTACCGCAACTAATGGCTGGTATCTCAGTCAATAACAAGGATTTTAAAGGTTTCTCGGATATTGACAGTCTCTACAGCGAAGGACTTCTCCTGAAACTCGGGTTTCAAGAGGAGATCTTGAACAAGATACCCATGTCCAAGGCTGTTAGCAAACTTCAAGATGGTGGACTTCTAAAATTCGACCTTCCAAAAATTGTGTCAAGTGAGTGCTCATTATAAACACTAGTAATTGACATCAATTGGTTCATTGATTGAATGTGCCTTGAGTGGTCAATAAAAGAAGCACTACTCATTACTGCTACTCAATTATTGGTCTTTTTGAATTATTGTGTTGAACTTTTGTATTCACAATATTTTAAACGTGCAGAGGATAAATACGCTTGGTTGAGAGATGACGAATTTGCCCGTCAAGCTATAGCTGGAGTGAATCCAGTGAGCATTGAAAGGCTTCAGACCTTTCCACCCGTTAGTAAACTGGACGCTCAAGTACATGGACCACAAGAATCAGCTCTTAAAGAAGAACACATTGTTGGCCAACTCAATGGGATGACTGTGCAACAGGTAGATTTTTGATTGGCCAACTCAATTTAGTGCCCCATTGCGAATAATTCTAAGTCCCTAAATATAAATTCTTGTGAAAGTTAACTGGTTTTATGAGACACTTACTCCCACGTAAAAATGTTTAAAAAATATATGATCTGGAGAATCAACTTTGGATGTGTTTCTCTAGAACAACTTAGCCTCTTATATATAAACTGGTTAGAACTTAGAAGCTGCAACATTTTTATTTTCTGCTTCTACTAAAAAAGGAATGAGCAGTAATCAACTTTGGATGTGCTTCCGTAGAATTGCTTTTTAACTTTTTGTATATAAACTGGTTAGAAGTTGGAAAAATTCATATTCTGCTTCTGCTGAAAAAGGAATGAGCAGTTTTTAAAGCTGTTGCAAACAGTCACTTGATATTAACATAAATTGAAGATACAGTGCATTAATACTATTACTGTTGTCTAACATGGGTGTTTGATGTGTTTTTGTGCATTTGACAGGCTTTGGATGCTAACAAGTTGTATATCATAGATTACCATGACATTTACTTGCCATTCCTTGATAAGATGAATGCTCTTGATGGCCGAAAGTCATATGCTACGCGAACTTTATTTTTCTTAACTGATGCGGGGACCCTCAAACCAATTGCTATTGAGCTAAGCCTTCCTTACACCTCACCCGACATACAGCCAAAGCGTGTTGTCACTCCACCAGTTGACGCAACAACTTATTGGGCGTGGCAATTGGCCAAAGCCCATGTTTGCTCTAATGATGCCGGAGTGCATCAGCTAGTTAACCATTGGTAAGTTTGATAATTGATAATTCTTAGTTATAACTTATATGTACTGCTATTGCTATTTTAGAGTTGGTGACTGAAAATAGCTTTATTTTCTTGAAATAATGATTTGCTTTGGTGTTTTTAGGTTGCGCACTCATGCAGCCACAGAGCCTTTCATATTGGCGGCACATAGACAACTTAGTGCTTTGCATCCTATTTTCAAGCTGCTGGATCCACACATGCGATATACATTAGAGATCAATGCGTTAGCTCGGCAGAGTTTGATTAGTGTCGATGGTGTTATCGAGTCTTGCTTCACCCCTGGCCGTTATTGCATGGAAATCAGTGCAGCTGCATATAAAAGCTGGCGCTTCGACTTGGAAAGTCTTCCAGCTGACCTCATTCGAAGGTACTTCAAAATGCATATATAGTTACACAGAAAAATTAAGTGGAATTTTCGTGTTATTTTAAACGATTCCATATCCATAGTGACTTCTTATCAAGAAAGCACGATAAGTGGAAAGAATGTTCTCTTAGATAAGATGGAATTCTTTCACATTCTCGAGTAAATTTTATAAAGCTAAGTCTGAATTGGTTGTTTGGATTTACAGAGGAATGGCAGTACCAGACTCAACACAACCACATGGACTCAAACTTCTTGTCGAGGACTATCCATACGCAACAGATGGCCTTATGATATGGGGTGCCATCGAGAATTGGGTGCGGAACTATGTCAACCATTACTACCCAAACTCTGCCCAAGTCTGTAATGATAAGGAGCTCCAAGCCTGGTATGCCGAGTCCATCAATGTGGGCCATGCTGATCTTCGAAACGAAGACTGGTGGCCCACATTAGCTACTCCAGAGGACCTCACATCAATTTTGACTACCATAATATGGCTAGGATCAGCACAGCATGCCGCCTTGAACTTTGGACAGTATCCATATGGTGGTTACGTCCCAAACCGCCCCCCTCTGATGCGAAGGCTAATCCCAGACGAGAATGATCCTGAGTACACAATTTTCCTCTCAGACCCTCAGAAGTACTTCTTCTCTGCCCTACCAGGTTTGTTACAAGCAACAAAGTTCATGGCTGTGGTTGATACATTGTCAACTCACTCGCCTGATGAAGAGTACTTGGGTGAGAGGCAACACCAGTCGATATGGTGTGGTGATGCTGAGGTTATCGAGTCATTTTATGAATTTTCGGCTGAAATTAAGCAGATTGAGAAGGAAATAGAGAGACGGAATAGAGATCCGAGCCTGAAGAACAGATGTGGTGCAGGGGTGCTACCATATGAGCTTCTTGTACCCAGTTCCGAACCTGGCGTAACATGTAGGGGAGTTCCAAATAGTGTGTCAATATAATTCTTGAAAAGTATAGTAGTAACTGTTAAATGCTGGTCTAAGTATAACAGCTAATTCATTAAGATATTTATGGGTATAATGTATATTTGTAGCTAAGGTTGGAGTAGTATGATGTGCCTGGATGGAGTCTTGTAATTCTTCCAGAGCGTATAGATATCTTTATGAGTAAAATATGAAGAATCTTAATAAAAGATTATGCATAACTACTGTGACGCCTCGAGAATTTAGAATAATTTTTCAGAGCGTTAAAATTGATAAGAAAAAGACATTTCAAGAACATTGTGAAATTAAAATTAAACAATGACTTGTGAAAAATACTATTTTCAAAAGTAGCGGAATATAAACCAGTTCTGACAAGTATTATTTTTACAAGCACCGGAATAACAAGTATAAAAATCCTATTTAACCCTAAATAACTCAAGTCCCTGAACGTCTATCCGACTCGGTCCTCACTAAATTTCAGAATCTACAAGAAAGGAAACGTATGTGAGAGTGACCATTAACATATCAATAAGAAATTCATAACACGCACAATAATATCAATATACAATCAATCATTGCAATCAATCAATGATTTATTGGTGCAGCCATCCTTATAACCCCAATCCGAGCCCTTATAACTCCTCTCGATCAATCAATTAATACCCGTCATGGTATGGGGTGAAACACTACTACTCTCAAAACCTCGGCTGCTTTTGCCTCGCGTCTTCAGATAGTAAGTAGAGGAACCTAATGAATAAGTCACAACTGTCCAAGCTATACACTCGGAAACCTCCACCACAATTGCGCATTGTTCGTTCGTTCAATCAATCAATCACATCAATAATAATATATATATATATATTCAAATCGATCTTTCGTGCATAAATCAGTTTAGTTGAAGCATGTAAAAGTAGCTTTGATGCAATATTTAAAAGAGTATGAGTTGAAATATCTTTGATGCAATACTTGCTGGTCGATATTTTTATTTAGAAACTCCATACTCTGAGTAACCAACAAATAAGCACCACAACGAGTCATGAAATACAATTATCAATTAAGTACAGAATTACATTGCTAATACATATGTGAACATTCAGATACACAATATTTTGTTAACGACAAGTAAACTCATCAATGCCTAAGCATTTAAATATATAATAAAGTACAGAATTACATAGCTAATACATATGTGACCATTCAGATACACAATATTTTGTTAACGACAAGTAAACTCATCAATGCCAAAGCATTTAAATATATAATAGAAACGGAAGCATAAATATTCTGCACAAAAATCAAAAGATTAACTAATGACCAAACAACATGCGAGCAGAACATAATCACGACAGATTTAACTTCAACACAAAACGTAACTCAGTTGATAAGACGCTTCAACTCCCACCAATAAGCCGGAGGTTCAAGTCACCCTTTAATCGTTTGAAAAAAAGACATATTTAACTTCAATACATTCGTAAGTAGACAACTCAACTAAATCAAAATATTAGCTACCTATCACATTGATCATTCATGTTATAAGCATCAGTTAATCCCTTAAACTTAAATCAGATTATAGATAGTAACTCATGCATAGATTTATCAATAACTATACTTAATCACAAAACAAACAAATACCAGAAAAGAAAGAGAAGAAAACCAAATAGGCAATATTGTCATAATGATCTTTACAAATTTAAATTGCTTCAAGGCTACTAGGTCCAAAATTACTTTATCACATGATCAATCATTGCATATGAAAGCATTAAGAGCATCATTGATAAATCAAATAAGAAACGAAGCAGGTAATTTATTAATTTACTAAGAACCTGATTGGTTTGGTGCAAAGTGTGGTATTTGGGCATTAACCACACTCGCTTTTGTAATTGGATTGATGTGTTTCGGCCCAATATATTTGAGAAAGCCCGCGAATTAAGAAGAATTGCGTTTCAAAACACACCGTCAGACGCGTTTACGATTACATGGGGTTTTTCACGTATTTGAGATATGTATTTCGAAATACATTTATCAATTTGTTGTAAAACCAATATGCCCCCATTTACAAACCTAGAGATGCCATATAAATACCATCATTTCTCCAACTCAGAATAGCTCCTGTAGTCGACATTTCCCACCTTCATTTCCGACCAAATCGAGCTTCAGTTAAGCTCTATTTATTTCACGTATCTTGCACTAATCTGCTTGCTGAAATATTTATATTGACCTGCAGTTATATTTATCAGGTTGTGGAGCTTATGTTTTCCGGTGAGATTCGCGAACTCGAAGGTTAACTAAAGCTTGAAAGGTGAGATATATGCTTTCGATTTTATTGTATATTTTGAGATGTGGTTAATTCGATTACTTGAACAAAGATTCCAACTATTTGGATAATTTATTGCTACTCATATCCGAAAGAGCCACAAGTCCATTACAATTATCAGACCATATCCGTATTTATCCTTGGGCCGAAGCCCAATCCAATCAACTTAGGCGCCAATATTGGCCCAACTACTACTTTTTTTTTTGGGGGGGGGGGGGGGGGGGGGGTTGAAAAAAATAGTCGTATCATGTGAATTTCTATTTTAGAAGAATAAGGAGGGGGGAGTGTTTGGTATAAAACAACTCTAATATGTGTGAGATTTTGGATGTTTCTATATATAAGAATGAGTTTGGATGTTTTAAGTACTTGACGTAATTACGATGCACGTCTTTTATATTCTTCCAAATTTGTTGAGGCATGACAAATATATATTTCTTACATATAAAGGTATTTATGCAATTCATTAAGGTTATATATTTGAACGTATATGATTCAAAATTCTTAGTTTTTAATTTAATATAGTGAAATCAATCATTTTTATCGAATTCAAGTAATCAATATTACATTGTTCAATAAATTAAGCTTAATTTAATTTATGCCTCATATTCGTATGATTTACTGTTGAATATGCACATTGAATTAAAACACATAAATTGCAACTTCTCACCCCTTCTTATTAGTTATTGCATGAATTGTATGATCATATAGGAGATGTGAAATGAATTCACCCAATGCAATAGTGAGATTACTGAGTACCACATTGGTAATGCACTTTGACAAACACTTGACAAAATACGATAAACACATAAAAGATACACGCGAGTTGATCTTTACATATCTATCAACAAAAAATCTACATGTGAATACTTTCAATTTCTTTTCTTTATGTATAACATTTGATTAGTAGGATGAGGTGTAAGGGTTCTTTTCTCTATGGTCTCTAGCTGGAAGGACGGTTCCATCAAACATAAATTTCTCCGTTCGAAATAATGATGTTCAGGTTGATCTAGCATATATTTGAAGATGTTCTATATCTTTGTTGCAAGACCCGACTGCAACATTATGAATTTAGTAAAAACTAAATCTTCACCGCACTGCAAAAAGTGGGGGCTCTTTCATCTTCTTTGTACTTTCTTGATCCATATTAGCCATGTCGAGGATCTGATACCCTGTAACGGGCCTGACGCGGGGGGAATTAGCTTATACTTTCTAGGTGGGAAAATTGTCTTCGATCTTCTTTGTACTTCATTGATCTCCCTGACAGGTCGGGGTGTGGGGGTATGTCGGATAATTTATGTTTTTTTCGCAGATTTAGAGTTAAATGATACGTCGTTGAAAATTTTTGTGCTCTACAATATAGAAGAATTTCTTTCAATGAAGGGATTCAGTTTGCGACACATTGAGGGTAGTCCTATTCCATAACTTGATACGTGAGGAGATGTGATATGATGTTGAGGAGATGGTTCAACAGCACAATCGTTTATATCCGTGCCAACTGATGAGCAAAGGAGTGTATACCATACCATTATGGAGGCCATCGATTCCGGTAATGGTGGAGTATTCTTTTTGTATGGATATGGTGGCACAGGGAAGACATTCTTATGGAATACACTTTGTTCGACATAACATGGTAGGCATGATATTGTTCTCCCGGTTGCATCAAGTGGCATAACTTCACACCTTCCTGGAGGCCGCACTGCTCATTCCAGATTCAACATTGCGTTGAATGTTGATGAGACGAGCATATGTAGTCGATTAACATCGGGGAGCGAGCTTTCTGAATTGTTGAATATGACTAAGTTAATTATTTGGGATGAAGCTTCCATGACTAACAGGTACTGCTTTGAAGCTTTTGACCGCAGTCTTGGGGACATTATGAGGGATAATAATGTTGGACGATCCGCAAAGCCATTTGATGGATTGACCATTGATTTTGGTGGAGATTTCAGACAAATACTACCGGTGGTACTAAAAGGTAGTAGGCAGGATATAGTCCACCATTCACTTTCCACATCTAAGAGGATTTCGGAGCATTGTCGGGTATTGAAACTATTAAGAACATGCGTCTACAGGTGCGTCATCATTATTTTTTAAGTTATGTGAATATGTAATTATTTTTACAAATAACTTTAATGTATTTTTATTGAATTACAGTTTAACATATATAAGCATATTTACTTGCAGTCTGGGAACTAATCTTAAGAGAATGATCGCATAAGAGAATTTGCGGATTGGCTGTTGAAAGTAGGAGACGGTGAAGTTGGTGAATCCAATGACGGTGAGATTCAATTCAGATTGCCCGAGGATATTGTGATTCGTTCCAATGATCCAGGGAATCCTGCTATAGTAAAGAGTACATATCCCAGATTGTCAAATAATGTTGGTGTCGGACAATATTTCCAGGATCCGACTATACTTGCACCAACTAATGAGGTCGTGCAGGAGGTCAACGATTACATCATGTTGCTGCTCCCTGGAGATTCGCATGAGTTTATGAGTTCGGATTCCATATGTCCCAATGAGGATGGCATCGTAAATCGAGAAGATGTTTACTCGGTTGAGTTCTTGAATAATATTAGGACTTCTGACAAATCCAATATCATTATTCATTTGAAAGTTGTTTGTCCTATTATGCACTTAAGGAACATTGATCAGCACGAAGAGCTATGTAACGGAACTCGGTTAGTCATCACTGAGATTGGCAAACATGTTATTGAGGTGAAGACGATACATGGAAAGAAAGCTGTAAAGAAGCTTTACATAGCTTGAATGGTACTAAGCCCATCAGACTTGACTAACTTTCCAATTTGGTTTTAAAGGTGGCAATTTCCAATATCAGTATGCTATGCAATGACGATCAATAAGAGTCAAGGACAATTATTATTGCACGTTGCCTTCGAAAGCCCGTGTTCAGTCATGATCAGTTATATGTAGCCTTTTAATAGTGTGACTAGCAGGAAGGGACTGAAGTTCTTAGGATTGGACGATGAAGGAAAATCAACCGACATGACTACCAATGTTGTTTATAAGGAGATTTTTAGAAATCTCTAAGGTATATAACTTTTTTATTAACATCTTAGTTTTTTTATATTAGTCATTATGTAAGTATTATAAATCGATAATTAACAAAATCATTTTCATTAATTTGTATGCAGTGCGTGTGGTTTGTCATATGTGCCGGAATCTGAAGTCTTCACACTTTTTTTTTCTTCCTTTCATTTTCTTTCCGTACGAAATTTTTATTATTTCTTATTCTTATTATTTAAAACTCTATTGTAATGCACGGTATTATCCTATTATTATAAACTATTAATTCTTATTATTTATTATTTATGCTAATTGAAAAAAATTATTATTTATAAAAAATTTAATATATCGTGGCATCGATACGGTTAGTAATAATAATAATACAGCTTTAAATATTTAAACCCACCACAGAGTGTATGAGTGAAGAGAGAGACCATCAGACCAGAGTGTTTGTGCTGAGGAGGTGGAAGGTGTGTTTTTTGTTTTCTCACTCACTCACTCACACACCTTTTCCATTCATTCGTTCATTTTCTCTCTCTACAATATAGTACTACTTATAAAAATTAATAAATCTTAAAAAATGGTTGCTGTCACTGTAACTAATACTCAAAAATCTGTATTTCTCTGTTTAAAACTTTAAATATATGCATCTGTATATATATCTTCTTCTGTAATCTGTGTGTTTTTAGAGGTGACAGGTCGAACCAGACAACCCACCAGTTGTTGCGGCTCTCTCAAGTCTCAAAGCCTCCAATTTCTTGAAAAAGTTTTTAGAGAGAGGTAGACCAAAAAAGACTCAATTTTTATGCCTGTTTCACTGATGGGATCTACTCGCCAAACTCCCAAGTAACAACGACCTTTTCTTGTTTTGTTTTGTTTTGTTTTCCTTTGCACAGATAGATAAGATTCTTATACACACAGCAAGCACAACACACCCATCCGTATGTTTCTTCAGATTTAACGTTCTTTTCAGGTAACTGTCACTACTAGCTCACTACTCATTGCAATTCTGTTTTCTGGGCTTGCTTTATTCTGGCAATGTGTTTTCTTTGGATTTGTATTTTCAAGATCTGGCTTTGTTTCTTTGGGGAAAAGGGGTTTTGATTTGACCTGATGTTACTTGAAAGATCTTAGATCTAATGTGTTGAAACATTTATTCTCAGGCTCATTTCTTGACTCAATCCATTAATCCTACAATGGCTGTGTTTTAGTCCTTTTTTGTCTGTTCCTGTAAGATATCAAGTCTTAAGCATTGTTTAACTTAATTTCATTAATTAGATTTCTTGATTTATGGGGTTGAAAATGCTTGTCTTAATAGTATTTTTTGTCTTTTATGATATCTCAAGTCTTGATTAATGCTTAAGTTGGATTTAGTTGTTTCGGATTTCTTGATTTGAGTGATGGAGAATGGTTTGATGGGTGGTTTAAGTCAATAATGTGGAATTTGTTAGAGTTCTCAATTTCTGGTTGTCTTCTTGTATTCATATTGAGAAAATTGGAGGTGTGACGAAGAACGTTTATGTTTTAGTTTTCGGTTTGTCTTGGAAGATAGCACATGAGGTTTGTTAGTTGTATTTAGAGATATTAGTCACTTATTTTGGAGTTTTCTGTTGCTATGAAGTAATGGCAGTCTGCTTGTTATATGAGCTGTCAATTTATGTTTACTCTTTGCGCACTCTCATAGTAAGAGTTTAAGTTTGATGTGTTTATGTTCCCTCTTGCTCACTCTCATGGGAAGTTTATGTTTGATATGGTTTGTTTTGGAATCTTTTAATCATCTAGTTCATATGCCAACATAACCTTTTATAACCATCACTCTGCCGTACATTATTTTCAAGAGCTCTGTTTATGTGCACAAAGTCTCGTGTCTAGGGCTTGGAGTCTGAAAAGTATCATGGTCGGTGTGGGTGTGAATCGTGTCTTGGAATGCATTTAGCCACTGCAAATCTTTCTCTTGAATTCTGAAAGTGGCCAAATTTTGTTGGTGTCTTGTTTTGCATGTTCCGCTTTGCTGAATGTTGTGAATGCATGCAAGCGTCATGTCTGTGGAATTGTGAACTAGAGCCGTCACATGTTTGCTACCTAATACAATAATTGAAGACCTTTCTTTAATTCCAAAGTGTCAGTTATTTTACGCATATAGTAAGGTAGTCATATGACGTAACATAGAAAAGTTGTATTGTAATAATTACAAGTGTCCATGTTTATAGTATCATTTTATGAGTATTTTGACAACAAACAAAAAAGTTCCTTGATGGTTTTGTTTCGTGTCCACGTGTTTATACCGTTCATCACCACTAATACGATACATGGGATATGGAATCTATAACGTTAAGGTTATAGTTCTAAATTTGCTAGTTTAATTCTTCTCCTCATTAGACACACCACCTCTAGATTTGCTATTGTTACATTTTGTCCATATTTGTTTTTATCACTCCTTGTTGGGGGAATAAAAATCTATCAAGCTCATTTAACATTCTATAATCCTTATGGTTACGTCTTATGTGCGTCTTACGTGCTATTCATTCCGTTTGTCTTTTTGTTCATTTCTTCTTTTATGTACATATTTGTAACTTTGGCTTGGATGTATTTGATTCCTTTGTTTGTATGTAACACTCTTTTGATAGATTGCATGTTTAAAAATATTTCAGAGGCCTGGATTGATATCTGTCACACCCTTACCCTGTCTGCTTTCAAGCTCGATCCATAACTCAATGGGATCCAGATTCCAGTCTCACCAGCTTAGCAATGGTCTCTACGTTTCGGGTCGGCCAGAGCAACCGAAAGAAAGGTTGCCTACTATGAGCTCGGTGGCAATGCCCTATACCGGAGGAGACATAAAAAAGTCCGGTGAGCTGGGTAAAATGTTTGATCTTCCTGTGGACGGCTCAAAATCCCGGAAATCTGGCCCAATAAATGCTCCTACAAGGACCGGATCTTTTGGTGGAGCTGCTTCACATTCTGGACCTATAAATCCTAATGTAGCTCGGTCCAGCTACTCTACCTCAGGTCCTGTAGCACCTATGGTCTCTGGTTCATCTTCCATGAAGAAAACAAATTCGGGCCCACTGAATAAGCACGGTGAACCTATCAAGAAGTCCTCGGGCCCTCAATCTGGGGGTGTAACGCCTAGCGGCCGCCAAAACTCAGGCCCAATGCCTCCTCCGCCGGTTCTTCCTACAACAGGCCTCATTACATCAGGCCCACTGAACTCATCTGGGGCCCCAAGAAAGTTCTCTGGTCCGCTGGACTCGACTGGATCGCTAAAACATGCTTCCTCTATCAGTCATAACCAGGCGGTGACAACCCTCAATCAAGATGATGAGTACTCCTTCACAAAGAACCTTCCTAAACCAATTTTGTATGCTCTGATGCTGCTTTTCGTGATGGGTTTCATTGCTGGAGGTTTTATATTGGGAGCCGTTCACAATCCGGTTCTGCTTGTGGTTATTATTGGTTTATTCGTTATTGTCAGTGGCCTCTTTGTGTATAATTCTTTCTGTGGGAGAAAAGCAGTTGTTGGATACATAGCCAGCTATCCGGATTCTGAACTAAGAACTGCTCAAAATGGACAATATGTCAAAGTCTCTGGGGTACGTTTTGTTCCTTAATTTTTTAACATGGTAGTGAGTTTTAAATTTTTAACATCTATATAAAATCAGACCTGATAATTTAAACTAGAGTACTTAATTGGAAAATTATTATCTACTTCTGTGAGAAGAACCAAGCACACTTTCATGGATAACGAAGTGCAGCTTAGTTGGTAAGGCGCTTCCCCTCTAACCAATAGGTCGGGAGTTTGAGTCAACTTTGCCGTTTCAAAAAATAAAATAAAAAAACACTTTCACGTTGTCTTCTCACATTCAAGTAATCTCCTTTCCACATATAAATGTCATGAATTTGCAGCCTTGTCACTCTGACTGCTGCACTTTTACAATATTCTCACCCGCTTATTGGTTTCATGTGATAGGTGGTGACTTGTGGTAATGTGCCTCTCAGATCATCCTTTCAAAGGGTTCCTAGATGTGTCTATACATCTACAAGCTTATATGAGTATCGGAGGTGGGACTCTAAAGCAGCAAATCCTAAACATCGCCGTTTTACTTGGGGTCTTAGAGCTTCTGAGGTATGTTTCTAAATCCTACAAGTTCCGTTAGTTTATGTTTGAGTCCTTACAGCTGATAATGTGATTATTCTAAGTTTTCTGACTTATCTTTTTAAGCTAGCCTCCACCCATGAATAAACATAAACATAGAAAGATTTTCCATGCCAGTAGGGGTTAAAATCTACAAGCTTACCTAGTACAGTAGTATTTGTTTATCTTTTCAACCCTGTCCCTTTCTGTATAAAGACATTTTGTTTAACTAATTGGAATTATCATTTATTTCAAGTTCAGACCTGATCATGTGATCTTTTCTAGATAAATGCCCTCTTACTTTCTTTAATGTCGTTAAAATATTGTTAGTATTGTCTTATTAGTTCTTGCTACTGAAAAGCGTCTTCTTAAATTTGATGATATGTGATTTTGCGGTTTTGAATGTTGATCTACTATATTTCACTGGATTCAATATCTGTAAACAATGCAGAAGCATGCCGTCGACTTTTACATATCTGATTTCCAGTCTGGCCTGAGGGCACTGGTGAAGACCGGTTATGGTGCACGGGTGACTCCTTATGTTGATGAAAGTGTTGTGATTGATGTCGATCCTGAAAACAGAGATAATTCTCCTGATTTTATCCGCTGGCTGGGAGAGAGAAATCTATCATGTGATGATCGTGTTATGCACCTCAAGGAAGGGTAATGTTTTTATTACCAAGTTCTTTGTTATCAAAAGAGACGGGGAAGTTATTACTCAACTTTTATCGTGTATTTGTAGGTATATCAAGGAAGGAAGCACAGTTAGCGTCATGGGAGTTGTTCAAAGGAACGAGAACGTGCTTATGATCGTTCCTCCACCAGAGCCCATAACCACCGGTTGCCAATGGTCCAGGTTTATATTCCCTGCTAGCTTCGAGGGTATTGTCTTGAGGTGTGAAGATACATCGAAGGTGGATGTGATACCCGTGTAATCAATGGCTTGCTCGTACACATCTCTCCGGTGTGTTACTACAGAAAACTGATCCTGTTCTAGTCATCTTTTTGAGATGTTTGTTCTGTTAAACTACAGTGTTTTGGCAAACTATGTGGGAGCTTAGTACATCTTTTTCCCTTTTCCTGTATAGTTGTTTGGGTTTTGTATCTGGCTATTTTGGCTTTTGTATTCGGTTTACTTTCGGTATTGTATTTGTTGGATTTTGGGAGGTTCTGTGCTGCTGGTATGTTACTGTAACTATGGGGAAGTTTTTAGTACATCTCTTGGTTCTTTTTTCTCTTTACTCTCTTTAAATAGTTAGCTTTTAAGAAGAAATAGGACTCGAGTGACTTTTATGCACCATTACTGTAGTTGACTTCTGTTTAAGGGGTTAGGTAATGTAATTTGCAAGTGGATGAATATGTAACTCATTATTTTTTGTTAATGTTAGGTCACCTATTGTTTCTTGGAGTGAAATACTCGTCGAAGTATGTCTCGTATTCTAGCTCCAAGTGTTCGACTTCGGCACTATTGTAATTTGTGATGCAGGCTTTAAAAAGAAAATTTGGTAAACTACAATATATAGTGTCAGTTTAGGTGCTAAAACGGCTGTCTAGTTACATTACAATAATACTTATGAAATTGAGGTATTTCGAATAATTTTAAGACATTGGCTCGATTTTGATTGACGAATTTAAATTTTATTTCAAATTAATAAGACACGTGTCAAACTCGTATTCATTTTGGAGTTTACATTTTCTTATAAATTATTTGTAAAAGCATTTATAATAATACAAAAAATATATAAAATAAATATGAAAAGTAATTATAAATTATATAATAAAATTATATTTTATTTTATAAATATTTTGAAAATAAATAAATAAATAAATATATGTCCGAGTTCGATTTGATATATTTTTAAGTGTTTGTGTTCGGTTCGTTTGTGTTCGATTGTTTTGTTCAACGTTGTTCATTTATGTTCGAAAAACACTATAAATTGTAAATAACAGAGGTGTAGAAACTACAGTCTTAATCTTAGGAAAGAAAATACTTTTCCAATTTCAATATCTTGTAACAAATAGTAAATCTTTTACAAGAAACTGGAATTTTTCAAAAGATAAAAAATTTAAGAAAAACAAATTATGTATC
>JAYMSP010001830.1:0-28489 GCA_036897095.1 Plantago elongata | reverse complement strand
GGGTGAATAGTCTTTTCAAACTTTTATCGATAAACAGTCTTTCTTAAAAACTGGGAGGTATCTAATACTTAGATTCATAGATCGGAAGACATTAAGCGACATATAAACGTGATTGTCCTTTGCATAATAATGTGTGTGTGTGTGTGTGTGTGTGAGATGCTGGAATGTAAGTACAATAAAGTAAATAACATAGCAGTTTATAGTGGTATCTGGAGGTGGCGTATCCTCCAACTAATCCACTCGATTATTCTGAGATCAGGAATTCACTAGAATAGATAATTGAGTTCACCTTACAATAAACCCTATTCTAAGATCGCTACAACAAATGGTTCTTAATCAAATGTCCCACCTGAGTTTTTCCCTAGCTCCTCGAGACAAGTACTTCATGTACTCAAGATAACCTTGGAGCTTTTCCTAGATTTCCGAAACCAAGTACTTCATGTACTCCACACCTTGATGGTGTTGGTTATATGATGATCGTCAGTTAAGCTTCTATTATAACTTTTCAGCTATGTTTTCAGAGAGCATGAAGAGATGGCACTACTTGATATACTTGTTCAGTATAAGGTAGGATCTCTTTACTGACCCAAGTCATTGGTATCCGTTCTGAAGAATGAGCTTCAGAAAGGGTAACCAAATGTTCAACTCTTTCACGAATAACAATCTCTTGTTATAGGTTCTGGACACTTAGAACTACTAGTGATTCTTCGAGCTTGTTAGTCGCAAGAGTAAGCTTGGATAATGGTAGTATGAATGCTTGAGAGAATACTTGCTTGATAGTAAATATGAGTGTAGTTCGTGTGTATATTTCTTAGCTTCTAAGTGGTGATATTTATAGATGAATTTTAGAGTCATTTGAATAGTATCTGTTAGACCTTCTCAAAATTCAATCCGTTGATATCTCAAAATTAGTACTCATAAGTTCCTTACTCATTTTCAGAGAGGACTATGCATCGATCGACTTTTCAGCTTGTGTAATTATTGAACTATACTATTTCTTGTCCTGTAGTCTCAACGGACACATGAGCCTTTCTGAAAGCTAGCATGCTCCTTGACTCGATGATATCATATGTTTTGAAACTTGTTATGTATAATATTTGCACTATACAATATTCTTTCTAGACATAGTCTATCTGAGGAAACTAAACCTTATGTCTTCATCAAACTTATGCAATCTTCAGTCTTCAAATCTTCAATAAAAATTTATTGCTAGGATCCTTCTTCATGGCCTTCTCAAAATATAAAAATTTCATTCAGAGACCTAATAATCCTGTTACAAGTTTAACTAGATTAACATACTAAGTGATTTCATCTTTTACAATGTTCAAGTGAACTAAGAGTACTAGTCACCTTTTTATACTAAAGATAAGTCTTATAGTGATTGATCCAAACATACTAACAGATATTCCTAACAAATTTTCCCCTTTTTGACCAGTCAACCATGACTATCTTAAAGTCCTATTACAAACATGGAACTGAAAACAATCCACCACTAATCATTTTAAATGATAAAGTAATCATCAACCAAATCACAAGGAGTGATCTTTGCTGACAAGTTATCTTCTTATAAATGGTTTATGGGAGTATGATCATCAGAAAGAGCTATTATAGAGCATAAGATAACTTTTACAAATGTATTACAATGAACTACAGTCAGCAGAATTATAAAAACTATTAAGTAAATTAGGAAAACAGGAGAAACCAAGCTCCAAGTAAAACATCCTAACATACTAGTCTTCAAGTCTTCAAAAATAACTTAGGTTCAGAAACCTCAAGTTCTTCAGCATCTCTCTAGATCAATGGATGTTAACCCTCCTGCAGTCTTTAGCATATTCATAGAGTAACCTTCTGACAGAGAGTTCTGTCTTTTGCGCTAGCTCACAAACGTCCTTGTAAGTTTTGGCAGGATATTTGTTAGATTTAACAAAGTTCTTGACCCAAAGATATTTACCCCATACCAATGCATGGTTTACCTTCAGTAGTGAAAACTGATGATACTTGTAAACTTTTTTCAAGTATGCAATGTCATCCACGTATTGTTCCTTTATCATGTAAAATGATTCATAAGGTTCAACTCCTAGTCTGTTCTGTTTGATGAGAGTACCATCCAATTTTCTGGTCTTGTGAATCTCATCAGGCTTAGGATAAGGACAGATGAAATTCATTGGCCTTTTCATAGCCCCAGACCCTATCATAAACATCAAAATCAAGCCATTTCTGAGTATTTGCTGGATTTAGCAGTGTAGGCTTTTTGGTTCTCCATGCCATCATTTGATTGTAGATAGGTTCTGGAAACTTCTTGTTTAGTAGAAAATGTTGTAGCCCAAGTATCCAATAACCATTCTGGAGATGTATGCATATATAGGGTGATTGATGTCATCAATTTTGACATACTCAATCTGGACAACAATTGGTCTTTCTTTTTCTTTCTCTTGAACTCTCCCAAATTGTAAATCCCTGCGGCTCTTTCTGTTCAGACCTTTCTCCAGTTCTACTTACTTTCTGGGGGTTGTGCTGGAACATCCACCTTAGATCGACTTGGCATTTCCAGAAGGAGTTTTGGCATTGATTGGTTTAACAGCCAGTGGTGGTTCAGGAATGCTACCCACTTTCCTTCTCTTCAGAAGTGGATGTTCATCTGTGTCAGTCTCATCATCATCATCATTGAATTTTTAATAGGAGACTTACAGGTTTTCTGACCTTAGTTCTCCTTCTTCCTTTCTTCTTCTTCTTGTTGTTTAGAAGGCTTACTTCCTTCTGCTATAACAAGGGTCTTGGAACCCCTAATTATTATACTTTTGAGCCTTGTTGATGTTCTAACTTTGGTTTCTAGAACCATGAGTTCTTCAGAAGGTGTGTCCTTTTCTGGAACTTGACTTGTGGAGGGAGGTAATTGTTTTCTCTTCCTTCATCTGTCTTTCTGGGCAGGTTGATTCTCTTCCCTCATAGTCATGAGTGACTGACTCAAACTGTCGTAAGAGTGAGAAAAGTAACTCAAAGTTCTTCTATATGTTGTTGTGAACTTGGACAAGATTTTGGACTTCATTCCTGAGCTCTTGATTCTCTTTAAGGAGTAACTGCTCCTTTTGGTTCAGCTCTTCAAGTGGACGGTAGATAGCCTCTGCTTTCTGAGTAGCATAGTATGCTTCTTCAAGCGACTTGTTGGCGTTGTTGCAATCTTCATCCTGGACCATGCCTAGATCTTTCTGAGATAATGCAATGCTAGGGCCTCTATGTAGCAAGAGCTTAGCTATCGGCTTAAGGTCAGATGGTACAGATGAAAGTACTTGGGAGTCTTCAACAACTAGCTCAGAATGCAGCTTAGCAAACACAGTACTTCGTCCGAGTAATTTTCCATCTCTGGAAGTAACAACTGGTAATGAGAAGATGTGTGGAGCAAGAAATTCTCTCTTGTAATGGAAGAGAAGAATTGCATCCTCTTCTGGAGCTATATCTTGTGGTTCTTCATCGTCAGTGCTCATGTAGATGTGATCATTCTGATCAATATTGTCAAGATCTGCCACCATTTTGCCTTTACCCTTGGTGTTGTCTTTCTAAGACGATGGTATAATTTGCCTATCTGATGCAGCCTTAGCATCATGTTCTATATCGTCTGTCACCATAGCGTCCAACTCTGTAGTCATAGCATCAATATCTATCTTCAATTGTAGCTTCTCAGCAAGGAGTGTCTTCTCCTTAGCATTCTCTTCCTCAATCATCAGTAATTGGGCTTACTTAGCTTCAATCAGAGATTGATACTCTTCACTGAGCGTACTTTCTTCTTCCAACATTTCCTTGAGTCTTGCAACTCTGGATTCAACATCCTTAAGTTCTTCAGAGGGGTCGGCTTGTTGATTTTAATCGTTTGAGTTATGTTGGTTTTGTTGGTCAGTGGGAGGTGGTGATTTATGTGATGATGGTGGGTCTCTATGAGTAGAATATGGAGCAGGTGGAGTCCCTGTTCCAGCATTCCCTTGTGCCATTCCACCAGTCCCTAGTGATGGATTATCATCATCTTCATCATCCGATGGGTCATTGTCACCTCCTTCTGGATGTCCAGATGAAGTATCAACATTATTCTCATCAGTTTCTTCCTCTTCATCTTAAACCAGATTAATTACACTAGGAAGTGTAATCCTTTACCCGTTTACTTCCTCTTGTTCAGAGGGATAAACTCTGAGTGTTTGGGGAAATGCAGGGTCTAGAGCCATTTGCCTTCTGATCTCTGAATTAGCAGCATTGAAGGCATCCATCAGCTTCTTCCCAACGTCATATGTAAAGTCATCATGCATTAGCGTATAATGAGAGTAATCCTCTATGGGAAACATAGCATGGACGTAATTCTCTAGATCGAAGGCTCTTTCCCTTCTCTCTTAGTGGTAAATCACCTTGGCAAGCTCTGTCAAATCAGCCTTTCTGAGCTTATGCCATTGCCTAAAGTATTTCACATGTCGTTTGATGGTGATTGTCTGGAAAATATTCAGTAGATCAAGTGAGGCTTCCACGACGATCACTAGTATCACTTGAGCCTGAAAGAAAGGTTTCAAGTTAGTTTTATTCAAACTTACTTGAAGTTATCTGAGAATAGAGAAGTCTAAGTATTTCTGAGCATATATTTGTATCCACACTACGCTAATTTACTTCGACCTCTGGAGCAACGGGTGCTTCAGATACCGTGGTTAGAGGAGTGGCTGCTTCCTCTTCAACCAATCTTTCTGCTTGAGCCTGAGAATTAAAATCAAGCATAATGCTTAGAAATGTTCTATAGAAGAGTGTTGGAAAGATATATAATTCTGAGAGTTTTCACTTGCTTTCAAGTTAGGAAGCTCAGAATCAATTCTTTCAGAAAACAGAGTGGTCTCTGGCAACCTTTATGGAGACTTAGCCAATTCGGCTGTGTCTATTTCCATAGGTGCTGTGGAGGTCGCAACAATGTCCTCAATCACGTTTTCTCCAGAATGAACCTATTCGAAGAAGCAATGCATTTGATTAAGAAAATTAATTTTCACAAGTTATTCACTGAGAAAATGATTCTTATTTTACATACCTCAACAATGGAAAGCTCAGAGACAATTTCTTCAGAAGGTTTTTCAACCTCTGGAATCTCTTGTGTTTATGGTGTTTCCACAATTTCAATAGCTTTCTCAGTTGGAGTATATATAGAGACAATATGAAGTTAAAAACACATAAGAATTTTGATAAGTACAAAATTGTTTCTTTTCAGAGACAATTGACTATCTGTTTCACAGGCTCTTGTTGTTGTAGTGTAGAGGTTGAAGGAACATCTTCTTCATTCAGAGGGGTGGGCACAATGTCTTCCCCCAGCTGTGATGTCTCCATGAAAGCATGTAACAAAGGAAGTTTATGAGTTATAAGTTAAACATTATTCAAATGTTTCACAAGTTAGATATAGACTACACTTGTTACCCGTGTATCTTCAGGCATTGTGACTTCCATAATATGGCTTGAAGTTTCTAGTACTTCGAGCCTTTTCTCTATTAGAATGTTCTGAGTTCCCATCTCAGAAGGTTGAGGAACCTGCTCAGATGCAGGAATTTCTTCAGCAATCAAGTTTGTTGGTAACTTGAATGTGGAAGCAATGTCAGAATCTTCCAACATTATATCATCCACCACCAAGCCTTCATCGTCCTGTTGGGGTGTGACATCTTCAACTGACCTCTATGGGATTGCATCTTCTGCAACCTTAGTTTTCTTGGTCAATGAAGCTGAGCTAGAGGCTGCTTCACCATGAGTCTCTATCCGTGATCTCTTGAGTGCCATTTGAAGTGGCACATCATCCTCTGAGTCCATATCAATGTTTGGGACACACTCATCAATTTCATTGAGCTCAATCACAGATAGCTCTGGCATTTTGCCTAAGCTCAAGGATCTCCTTTATGAGTTGGATTCCTTCTGGGCTGGAAGGGGTTGTTGGGCTTCAACATCTTGTGTTGCCCTCTCTGGCTGAGGAGTGTCCTTAATGACAAGTTGTATCCTCTTCCTTGCCCTAGGTTTACTGGTCATTGGTTTCTTAGCGATCTCAACATGTATCTTTTTAGATACCCCTTCTCCCTGGGTAACCAACTCATCTATGGCAACCTTTTTCAAGGCTTCCTCATGAGCGTGCCGGTACATGGTGTTAGTCACTGGGATGTCCATGTGCTCTCTGAGCACAACTCCACATTGCTCTAAAATGTAGCAAATTTTCATACCATAGTGCATATTTGAGTTGGTGTCAGCACAACCTTTGACAATTTTGGGTTCAAACTCATTGACCCTGTTCACAAACTTCATGAAGAGATACTTTCCCCAATTGAAGAGGTTATCTCTATCATTCAACTCTTTCTTAAGAATGGCCATTATCATCCATCTCTCCAGACTTATCTGGTCAATGCCTCCTTTGTTGCCATCTAAGCATCTGTGAAGGATGATGGCCAACACATTCCAGTGCTCAAAGAGGTATCTTGTTCTGATGTCTCCCAGAACGAAAGAAGAGGGACAGTCCTCAATCTTGTCATTTCTTGCTTCTTCATACATCCCAGAGTATTATCTCTCGTGTTAATTTCAAATGTTGTCCCACAATTCTTGAGACGGAAGATCTTGTAGAAAAAGTCACAATCAAGATGTATTTCTACACCTTGAACCTGGGATTTAATGAACGATTCCTCGACATTGTTCACTATCCGATTGTAGATTTAGGTAGAGTTGTAAAACTCCAAGACATCAATTGGAGACAATCAAGTGGGTGCAGCACTTAGAAACTTCTTGATGTGAGCTTTTGATAGCATCTTTACAACTAAGTTTCTTTCTGGTGTGGAAGAGATAGCCACACTCAGGTATTTCTCAACCATATGTGCTCCCTAATTCATTTTCAGGCTGGAGGTCCAGTCCTCTGGGTTGAGATCACCCAGCAAGAGTTTGTTCAATACTTGCAAAACTTTTTCTCCTTACTTTTCTTCAGGAGAAGCGGTCGCAACTGAATTCTTGGATGAGGTCTTTCTGGGTGCCATCTCTTATATAAAGTACTGGGTAAGATTAGAGAAGAAGTGCTTGAATTCGAGAGAACTTAATCTATCTTTTCAGAAGACTAAACAGAAAATGAATTATTTACAAAAGGATTTGCAAAAAACTTAAAGAGTTTTTGATGTTTTGATGCAATTGAAAATTTCGGATTTGGTAAAAGTGTGTGTCTCTTACTAGAATCCTTTATATATAGTAATATAGAATTACATAGATACAACATACATATAGAAATTTGTATGTGAATCTGTGTACATTGCATCGGCATGGTATACGTTTTTACTTTGCATTAAATGCGAAGTGGGTCATGACTGTTTTTGCAACAGGCATTACTTGCCGAGATTTAATCCCACCCGTTGAGATCAAACATTTATTCATCAAGGGCATTAGTTGAATATCATTGTAATGATATCAATAAACTAATGTTCACGTGTCCACTTAATGAATTTTGGCAATATATATCCATAAGTCACTGTTAGTGTGAGAGACTAGAAACCTTTGGTCTTATCATTTCAGAGAGCAAGTCTTGTTTTATGTTACTTATCATATAGATGGTAAAAATAAAAAACTCTAGACATGTTTGACTCTCAGAAATATGTACTTTGTTGGACTAAATGTTCTCTCATACTTCATGACTTTAAATGGTTTTCTGAATTCCTGTTTCAGAAATGGATATTGACTTGTCCATAGTATTTGAGTTCTAGTTTTATATACATATGAACTATATACCAACCAGTCTTTTTGGATTCCTATTTCCAAAAGATCTTAGGCTTTCTGAGTCATAAGTCTCAGAAACCTTACCATCCTTCTTTTCATGTAGGTTATCTGAATATCCGTTTTAGAAACATGTCCCTTTTCTCTGATTCTTACTTACTCTTTTAGAGATTTAGAACTTTTCAGTTCTGTGGCAACTCCATTAACCCAAGACTTAAGGTTAAAAACCTACTTTCCTGGAGTGGCTTAGTGAAGATATCTGCAAGTTGATCTTCAGTACCAACCTTTAGTATCTCTATATTGTCTTTCTCAACATGGTCTCTGATGAAGTGGTGTCTAATATCAATGTGCTTAGTTCTAGCATGGAACATTGGATTCTGAGTGATCGCAATAGCACTTGTGTTGTGGCAGAAAATGGGAGTTTTCTCTTCATTGAGTCCATAGTCTCTCAGTTGTTGTTGTATCCATTGTATCTGAGTAGCACAACAACCATCAACAATATATTCAACCTCAGTGGTAGAAGTAGCGATTGAATTTTACTTCTTACTAAACCATGAGATAAGTCTCGTTCCCAGACTGAAGTACTTTTCCTATCAAGCATTGATCCAGCATAGTCAGAATCTGAGTAGCCAACTAAACTCAATCCACTTTCTTTAGGATACCACAGTCCAACCTCTACATTACCTTTAACATACCATAAAATTTTCATAGCAATGTTATAGTGTGATTGCATAGGATTTGTCTGAAATCTAGCACACACATCAACGACATATTGAATATCATGTCTGCTTGCAGTAAGGTAGAGAAGTGAGCCTATCAACTTCCTATACTTATGTTCTTCAACACTCTTATCAGATTCAGTATAATTCATTATGGTTCCTATGCTCATAGGTGGCATTCTTTTCAGAAGGCTTCAGATTAAACCTGATTGAGCATATCCTTTGCATACTTTGTTTGCCTAATGAATATCCCATCATTGAGTTGCTTGAATTTCATTCCTATGAAATAATTCAATTCTCCCATCATGCTCATCTCAAATTTTTTTTCATAAGATTTGCAAAGTCATCACAAAGTTGCTTGTCTTTAGATCCAAATATAATGTCATCAACATATACTTGAACTAAAAGTAGTTTCCCATCATGGTTTAATAAATAAAGTTTTATCAACTTCACCTTTCTTAAAACCACTTTCTAGAAGGTATTTGGCAAAAGTGTTATACCATTCTCTTGGAGCCTGTTTCAGTCCATACAGAGCTTTTTGTAACTTATAGACCATTCTACTTTCTGACGAAACATCAAAGCTTGGTGGTTGATCAACATACTTCCTCTGCAAGTTCACCATTCAAAAATACACTCTTGACATCCATTTGGTAAACTTTGAAGTCATTATGAGCTGCCAAGGCTAGAAATAGTCTGATTGCACCCAATGTTGCAACTAGTGCAAAAGACTCGTCAAAGTCTAAGCCTTCGGTCTGGGTAAATCCCTTGGTAACCAGCCTTGCTTTATTTCTGGTTATTTCACCAGAATCATTCATTTTGTTTCTGAAAATCCACTTAGTTCCAATCACAGATATTTCTTCTACAAATGGGACTAGTTTCAGACCTTGTTTCTCTCAAATTGATCCAACTCTTCTTGCATTGCACAGATCTAGTCTTGATCTTTTAATGCATACTCAATAGTCTTAGGCTCAATGTTTGAGATAAAACAAACAAATAGAGAATTAGCATTTTCAGCTATTGCTCTCCGAATTCTAACACCTTGATCAATTGGACCAATCACATCCTTTGCTGGATGATCTCTAATCCATTTAATAATTTGTTTGAACTAGTAGGGTCATTATCTACGTGTTATGAATGTGAATCACTACGATTATGACTTGATACTTCTTCAGTATCAGTGATATTTTGTACACTAGAAGTGTGGTAAATATCAAACACTTGTTCAGTGTTAGAAGTTTCTGGAATACGTCTTTCAGAAATGTCACTCCCAGAAAAGTCTCTAAGATAAACAATCTCAGTTTCCATTTCTAGAATCCTCATAAGAAATTCTTCATCATGTCTAAGAGTCATCTGGTTGTTACTAGGCACATCATGCTTTTCTTCATCAGACTCATCCTCATTATTAATGACAGAGTTTCTCCTTTCTAAGGGTTCTTCTTCAGAACCCTTAATCAGGAGTTCCTTGAATCTATCCCAGAGTTTTTCATCAAGGGGTATTTTCTAGCTTCCTTTATAGAATACTACATGAACTGATTCTTCAATCTTCTTTGTTCTCTTGTTGTATACTCTATAGTCTTTGCAATTCATAGAATAACCAAGAAATACACCTTCATGAGGCTTTGGTTGAAATGTTCTCAAGTATTCTTTTCCATTGTTAAGAATAAAACATCTACAATCAAACACCCTCAAATGTTTGATATTAGGGGGTCTACCAACCAAAAGCTCATAAGGAGTTTTGTCATGGTGTTTGTTTATCAAGCATTTTTTCTGAGTGTAGCATGTTGTATTTACAACTTCAACCCAATAAATTTCACTTATTTCAATGTCAGCTAGAATTTTCCTTGCAGCTTTTTTAAGGGTCCTATTCTTCCTTTCAACAACACCATTTTGTTGTGGTGTCCTTACTGTAGATAGTTGATGTTGTATACCTTTGCAGGAAAAAACTCTTTTATGTACTGGTTGAAAATTTTAGTACCATGGTCTGTTCTGATTGCATGACTTCAAGCTTATTCAGCATGTTTAATATCTCCACCCTAGCATAAGGTTTTTGTTTCAAAAAGATAACCCAGGTAAACCTAGAGAAGATCTGCATCAACTAGACCATACTTCTTGCCTGCATAACTAGTTACAGATGATTCAAAAAGATCCATGTGTAATATTTGCAGTGGTCTAACACATGAATGTCTGGTTTTGGACTTGAAAGAGGTTTTGGATTGTTTCCCCAATTGACAAGTAGAGCAAACACCGTCCTTTTTGAATGTTGTGTTAGGTAATCCAACCACTAACTCTTTATTGGCAAGTTTGTTCAGAGTTTTGAAATTCAAGTGGCTCATTCTCTTGTGCCATAACCAATGTTCTTCAGTGTAACCTGATTGACTCACCATGAGACATTCTTCAGTTGGTGGCAGATGTCCAATCAGCGACATATAGACTTCCTTTTTGCCTAGCAACCAAGACTGTTTGCTTTGACTCATTGTCTATCAATTTGCAGAACTTCAATTTATCTTCACTGAACATCCTCTATCTGCAAACCTAGCTCATGCTTAGAATATTAGATTTCATAACTTTAACTATAATACGTCAGATATCGTAAGGGACCCCAATTTGACGTTGCCAAATCCTGTAGAAGGATTTAGTTCTCCTCCAGCAAACCTGATGTTTGGTCCAGTATCACATACTATATAATCGACCAAGTTTGCTTTGTCTCTCGTCATGTGCTTCCCGCATCCACTATCAAATAGCCGTTGAGCCTTAGTCCATGATGTGTTCTGCACAAAACAGGAAACATGAGTTAGGTTCGTGCCTCAGAAACAGAACCACTTAAGATTAAACGTTTTTCCCGTGGGAATCCATTTCTGAATGAATCTCTTAGAAGTAGGTTTTTGTCTACTCGGAACATAAGGAGAAATTCTAGAATCATCGGATTATAGTTCAATCTTCCTACTTGGGGTGTTCCTTGGTGTTCCTCGTGGTAGCTTCAGAGACCTGTCAGTTTTCTAAGATTGCTTTTCAGCAAGCTTAGTCTTCCTAGCCAAGTTTCTTCTAGCCCTGAAATTCAGATTTACAGTGGATTGAGATTGCTTCCACTTCTGATAATTGCTATAATAAATTCAAGATTTCCACCATCGCTCTTGACCTTCTCGATGGCATGATAGGCAATACCAGTTCGAGCACCATTGGCTTTCTGAACACGATTTTCAACAGCCTCACTGTATCATTCTATGGATATAGAGATGATGCAGAAACTAGTGAGGCTGTTGAAAATCTTGTTCAGAAAGCCAATAGTGCTTGAAATGGTATTGGCTATCGTGCTATCAGGAAAGTCATAATGCAACAATATAAGGAAGGACAAGAACGATGGTGGAAAGCTAGAATGTCTTATAGAAATTATCTGAAGTGTAAGAAATCCCAAGCCACTGAAAAACTAAATTCCAGGGTTAGAAGAAACTTGGCCAGGAAGACTAAGCTTGCTGAAAAGCAAACTCAGAAACCTGACAGGTCTCTGAAGCTACCACGAGGAACACCAAGGAACACCCCAAGTACGAAGATTGATCTATAATCTGATGATTCTAGAATTTCTCCTTATGTTCCGAGTAGACAAAAACCTACTTCTAAGATATTCATTTAGAAATAGATTCCCATGGGAAGAACGTTTAATCTTAAGTGGTTCTGTTTCTGAGGCACGAACCTAACTCATGTTTCCTGTTTTGAGTAGAACGCGCCATGGACTAAGGCTCAATGACTATTTGATAGTGGATGCGGGAAGCACATGACGAGAGACAAAGCAAACTTGGTCGATTATAGAGTATGTGATACTGGACCAAACATCAGGTTTGCTGGAGGAGAATTAAATCCTTCTATAGGATTTGGCAACGTCAAATTGGGGTCGCTTAGGATCTCTGACGTATTATAGTTAAAGGTTTGAAATATAATATTCTAAGCATGAGCCAGTTTGCAGATAGGGGATGTTCGGTGAAGATAAAATTGAAGTTCTGCAAATTGATAGACAATGAGTCAAAGAAAATAGTCTTGGTTTCTTGACGGAAAGGAAGTCTATGTTGGACATTTGCCATAACTGAAAAATGTCTTATGGTGAGTCAATCAGGTCACACTGTAGAACACTGGTTATGGCACAAGAGAATGAGTCACTTGTATTTTAAAACTCTAAACAAACTTGCCAAGAAAGAGTTAGTGGTTGGATTACCTAAACAAACATTCATAAAGGAGGGTGTCTGCTCTATTTGTCAATTGGGGAAACAATCCAAAACCTCTTTCATGTCCAAAACCAGACACTCATGTGTTAGACCACTGCAACTATTACACATGGATCTTTTTGAATCATTTGTAACTAGTTATGCAGGCAAGAAGTATGGTCTAGTTATTGTAGATGATTTCTCTAGGTTTACCTGGATTGTCTTTCTGAAATAAAAATTTGATGTTAGGGTGGAGATACCAAACTTGCTGAACATGCTTGATGTAATGAAAAATGACAAGGTACCTACAATCAAAACAGATCATGGTATTGTATTTGTCAACCAGTACATAAAAAAAAGATTTTTGTACCTGCAAAGGTATACAACATTAATTATCTTCAGTAAGGACACCACAAAAAAATGGTGTTGCTGAAAGGAAGAATAGGACCCTTAAAGAAGCTGCAAGGACAATGCTAGCTGACATTGAAATAAGTGAAGTTTATTGAGTTGAAGCTGTAAATACAACATGCTACACTCAGAACAAATGCTTGATAAACAAACACCATGACAAAACTCCCTATGAGCTTTTGGTTGGTAGACCCCCTAATATCAAACATCTGAAAGTGTTTTGTTGTAGATGTGTTGTTCTTAATAATGGAAAAGAATACTTGAGAACATTTTAACCAAAGGCAGACAAAGGTGTATTTCTTGGTTATTTTATGAATAGCAAAGCCTACAAAGTATACGACAAGAGAACAAAGAAGATTGAAGAATCAGTTCATGTGGTATTCTATGAAGGAAGCAAGCAATACCCCTTGATCAAGAACTCTCAGACATGATAAAAGAACTTATGATTAAGGATTCTGAAGAAGAAACCCCAGTAAGGAGAAACTCAGTCATTAACATAAAGGATGGGCCTGACGAAGAAAAGCATGATATGCCTAGTAACAACAAGATGACTCTTAGACATGATGAAGAATTTTCTATGAGAATTCCAAAAATGGAAACTGAGAATATTCATCATAGAGACCTTTCTGGGAATGACCTTTCTGAAAGTCGTGTTCCAGAAATCTCTCACACTGAACAAGTTTCTGGTATTTACCGCACTTCTAGTGTATAAAATATTACTGATATTGAAGAAGTATTAAGTCATAATCGTATTTATTCACATTCAGATCACATAGATAGTGACCCTACTAGTTCAAAATCCATTAAGAAGTGGATTAAGAGATCATCCTGTAAAGGATGTGATTGGTCCCATTGATCAAGGTGTTAGAACTAGGAGAGCAATCGCTGAAAATGTTGATTCTCTCTTTGGATGTTTTATCTCAAACACTGAACCTAAAACTATTGAAGATGCATCAAAGGATCAAGACTGGATCTGTGTAATGCAAGAAGAGTTGGATCAATTTGAGAGAAACAAGGTCTGAAACTAGTTCCATTTGTAGAAGGAATATATGTGATTGGAACTAGGCTTGTCAACGGATTGAAACCACAATAATCCATACTAAATCCAAACCAACCCACACAATGAGAAGGTTGACCGGTCCGGCTGCAGTTTCAGGGACCGAAACCGGACCAGATTACCGGTCTGGTTCCAGTTCTTGCACACAAAAAAAATTTCCCCAAAAGAAAGAAAGACGCTCCAAGAAACAGACTGCCATTTTTCTCTCTCTACGATGGCTCCAAAAAATCGCAGGAACCGCCATCACTCGAGGAAGCAGGGCAATCCGGCCAACGTGGTGGAAGATAGCGATGTCGCGGGTTCGTCAAGTTGTGTCATTAACACAAAGGATGAACAACACCGAGCAAGAGGGAATTTCAGAAAATACGATTGCGATTGACTCTCTAACCCTCCCTATTTAGCCGACCGACTTTAAGTCGGCAATGAATGAGGCGGTGGGTTAATCGCATGGTGATAGTGGAATATAGAAGGTCGGGGTTGACGATGGGGGTTCACAACATGGAGGCGAAATAGCGGCAGTTGTAGCTTTGGATGGGTATGGTGGAAACACGAATTGATAATGCCCAAATTGGGAATCTAAATAGACATCAGAAGAAGAAGAAAGAACAGAAAGGAAAGAAGAAGAAAGAACAGAAAGAAAGGAAAGAAGAAGAAAGAACAGAAGAAAGGAAAGAAGGAACAGAAGAAGAAATGAAACTGGTGAATTAAGAAAAGTGAGAAGGAAGAAAAGTGATGATTAAATTGATCGGTTCCTGTTGGTTTTAGCCTTTAGGTTATATTAGCGGTTCCGGTTCCGGTTTCAAATTGTATGGGTCGGTTGCGGATTTTAAGCCCGGCTGCTATATAATGGTTTGGATTGGATCGGTTTGAACCCATTGACAGCCCTAATTGGAACTAAGTGGATTTCAGAAACAAAATGAATGAGTCTGGTGAAATAAATAGAAGCAAGGCTAGGTTGGTTACCAAGGTATTTACCCAGACTTAAGGCTTAGACTTTGATGAGTCATATGCACCAGTTGCAAGATTGGATACAATTAGACTATTTCTAGCCTTTGCAACTCATAATGACTTTAAAGTTTACCAAATGGATGTCAAGAGTGCATTTCTGAATGGGGAACTTGCTGAGGAAGTCTATGTTGAACAACCACCAAGCTTTCATGTTTCCTCATGAAATTAGAATGGTCTATAAGTTACGGAAAGCTTTATATGCACTGAAACAGTCTCCAAAAGCATGGTATGACACTTTGGCCAATATCTTCTGGGAAGTGGTTTTAAGAAAGGTGAAGTTGATAAAACTTTATTTACATTAAATCATGAAGGGAAACTACTTTTAGTTCAAATATATATTGATGACATTATCTTTAGATCTAAAGACAAGCAACTTTGTGATGATTCTACAAATCTGATGAAAAGCAAATTTGAGATGAGCATAATGGGAGAATTGAACTATTTCATAGGATTACAAGTCAAGCAACTCAATGATGGAATATTCATTAATCAAACAAAGTATGCAAAGGATAGGCTCAACAAGTTCAATCTAAATCCTTCTGAAAAGAATGCTAAGATACCTATGAGCATAGGAACCAAAATGACTTATACTGAATCTGATAAGAGTGTTGAAGAACATAAGTATAGGAAGTTGATAGGTTCATACTCTACCTTACTACAAGCAGACCTGATACTCAATATGCAGTTGGTATGTGTGCTACATTTCAGACAAATTCTATGCAATCACACTACAATATTGCTATGAAGATATTAAGGTATGTTAAAGGTACTGTAGAAGTTGGACTGTGGTATCCTAAAGAAAGTGGATTGAGTTTGGTTTGCTACTCAGATACTGACTATGCTGGATCAATGCTTGATAGGAAAATTACTTCAGGAACTTGTCAGTTTCTGGGCACTAGACTTATCTCATGGTTTAGCAAGAAGCAAAACTCAATTGCTACTTCTACCGCAAAGGCTGAATTTATTGTTGTTAGTTGTTGTGCTACTCAAATACTAAGCATACAACAACAACTCAGAGACTATGGACTCAATGACAGCACAAGTGCTATTGAGATTACCCAGAATCCCAAGTTCCATGCTAGAACTAAGCACATTTACGTTAGACACCACTTCATCAGAGACCATGTTGAAAAAGGCAATATAGATATTTTAAAAGTTGATACTGAAGATCAGCTTGCATATATCTTCACTAAGCCACTCCAGGAAAGTAGGTTTTTAGCCTTAAGACTTAGTTTTGGGTTAATGGAGTTGTCAAAGAACTAAAAAGTTCTAAATCTCTAAAACGATTGAAATATGTTTCATTTCAAATGAGATGGAGGAAGTTCGTTACAGAAGCTTCTGTATTATATGCTCCAACTCAGTGGACCATAAAATACAGTAAAGATAAAAAGGTCACAGTCAAATACTCACGGTCTAAATAGGACATTACACAACAAAATTTGTTCTAAACCAGATCTGACCAAATAGTAACTAGACACAAAATAATATCAACAATACTTTGATCCTTAAACAATTGCATTTGCAGCACTAGCAATCCTAGGCCAGAGGTCAACACATTCCTTCCCGATAGGGCCAGTGATAGTAGAACCCTTCATTTCACCCTTGGGGTTGACGATGACACCATCATTGTCTTCGAAGTACATGAAGACACCGTCCTTTCGGCGCCAAGGCTTGCGCTGACGAACAATGACAGCTGGCATGACCTTCTTACGGAGCTCAGGCTTACCTTTCTTCACAGTAGCCATGACCATGTCTCCAATGCAAGCAGAAGGCATCCTGTTAAGCCTACCCTTGATCCCCTTCACGGAGATGATGTACAGGTTCTTCGCTCATGTATTGTTTGCGCAATTCACCGTGGCTGCCACTGGAAGACCCAGTGACATCCTGAACTTGTTACCCGCAGATCCTCCGCGACCTCGCTTCGACATTTTTGCTGATGATCTCTTCTAAATCCCTAAAAGAGTGAGTAAGAATAGTGAAAATGAAACAGGTTTCTGAAATGTATTCAGGTAACCTATATGAAAAGAAAGGATGCTAAGGTTTCTGAGACATTAGACTCAGAAAGCCTAAGGGTTTCTGGTAAAAGGAATCCAGAGAGGCAAGTTTGTATATAGTCCATAAGTATATAAAACTAGACTCAAATACAATGAACATGCCAATATGCAGTGTTATTTTCTGAAAGAGGAAATCAGAAAACCATTTAAGTCATGAAGTATGGTGGAACAAATAGTCCTACAAAGTACATATTTCTGAGAGTCAAGCATGTCTATGGTTTTGTGTTTTTACCATTTTTATGATAGGTAACATAAAATAAGACTTGCTCTCTAAATGATAAGTCCAAAAGGTTATGTTCTATCACACTAACAGTGACTCATGGATATGTATTGACAAATTTATTAAGTGGACACGGGAAAATTTGTTGATTGATATCATTGCAAAGATATTCAACCATAGTCCTTGATGAATAAATGTTTGATCACAACGAGTGAGATTGAATCTCGGCAAGTAATGCATGTTGCAAATACAGTCATGGCCCACTAAGCATTAAATGCAAAGTAGTAACGCATACCATGTTGATGCAGTATACACAGTTACACATACGAAATTCCTATACATATGTTGTATCTATGTAATCCTCATTTGCTATATATAAATGATTTTGGAAGGAGACAAACACTTTTACCAAATTCGAAATTTTATCTTGCATCAAAACAGCAAAAACTCTCTAAGTTTTTTGCAAATCCTTCTGTTAATCGTCATTCCTTGTTTAGTCTTCTGAAAAGATAGACTAAATTCTCTCCAATTCAAACACTCACATTGATTACCTTACTATGAACTCTATGTAGGATATGGCACCCAGAAAGACCTCTTCCAAGAACTCGATTGCAACTTCTTCTGCTGAAAAGCAAGGAGAAAGGGAATTGCAGATGTTGAATAAACGCTTGCCGGGTGATTTCAACCCAGAGGACTGGACCTCCAACCTTAGAATGAATTGGGGTGCTCATATGGTTGAAAAATACCTAAATGTTACTATTTCCTCCACTCCAGACATAAACTTGATTGTGATGATGCTTGGAAAAGCACACATCAAGAAGTTTCTAAGTGTTTCTCCTAGTGGCTTGTCATTACTAGATGTCTTGGAATTTTACAATTCTTCCAAGGTCTACACTCGCACTGTTAATGACGTTGAAGAAACGTTCATGAAAACAAAGGTTCAAGGTATAGAAATATATCTTGATTGTAATGCCTTCTGCAAAATATTTCATCTCAAGAATCGTGGTACCAATTTTGAAATCAACACGAGAGACAAGGCTCTGAATGACAGCGTCAGAGTACTATTTGAAGAGGCTGCAAATGAAAAAATTGAAGACTGTCCATCCTCGTTCATATTGGGAGATATAAGGACGAGACATCTCTTTGAACACTGGAATGTGCTTGCCAGTATCTTGCCTCGGTGCTTCGATGGAAACAACAGAGGCATAGACCAGATAAGTCTAGAATGATGGATGATAATGAGCATTCTCCAGAAAGAGCTGAATGATAGAGAATACCCCTTCAACTGGGGAAGTACATATTCATGAAGTTTATCAATAGGGTCAAGGATTTTGAGCCCAAGATAGAGAAAGGCCGTGTTGTTACCAAAGCAAGTATGCACTATGGTCTGAAGATTTACTATCTACTGGAGAAGTGCGGAGTCGTGCTCTGAGAGCACATGGATATCCCAGTAACCAATAGTATGTACAAAAAATGCTTATGAGGAAGCCTTGAAAAAGGCTGCCAAGGACGAGTTGGTTGCTCAGGGAGAAGGTGGTTCTGCAGAGATACAGGTTTAGGACGAAGTCGCTAAGAAACCCAGGACCAAGAAACCTATAGCTAAAAAGAGTGTGCAAATCTTACTTGTGGACACACCATCTTCATAAAGGGCAACAGAGAATGTTAAAGCCCAACAACCCCTTCCCATCCAGAAAGACTTCAGCTCAAAATGGAGATCTTTAAGCTTAGGCAAAATGCCAGAGTTGTCCGTGAATGATCTACATGACATTGATGAGTCTGTCCAAAACATCATTGAAGACTCAGATGATGACCTCCCACTCCAAGAGGTTCTCAAAGATCACAGATAGATACTCATGGTGGAGCCTCTAGCTTATCTCCTCTACTGAAAAGAGCTAAGGTTGCAGAGGATGCAACTAAGGAGAAGTCGGTTGAAGTTGTCACACCCCAACATGCAGATGAAGGCTTGGTGGTGAATGACACAGTGTTGGAAGATGCTAACATTGCTTCCACACTCAAGTTGCTAGCAAACTTCATTGTTGAAGAAATTCCTGCATCTGTGTAGGTTCCTCAACTCTTTGAGAAGGATCAAACTGAGGCGGGCACTCAGAATGATCAAGTAGAGGAGAGGTCCGAACTACCAAAAACTTCAAACAATGAAATGGAAGCCACATTGCCTGAAGATAACCAGGTAACAGAGTAGTCTATATATGACTTGTGAACATTTGTGTAATGTTAACTTGTTACTCATAAACTTTCTTTGTTACAGGCTTTCATGGAAACACCATTCCAGGGGGAAGAAATTTTGCCTACCCCTCTGAATGAAGAAGAGGTTCCTTCAACCTCTACATATCAAGAATCTGAGCCTATAATTCAGATAGTCAATTGTCTCTGAAAAGAAACAATTTGGTCATTATTAAATTCTTATGTGTATTTAACTTCATTTTGTCTCTATACATGCTCCAACTGAGAAAGTCAATGAAGTGGTAGAAACACCATAGGATCAAGTGATTCCAGAGGTTGAAAAACCATCTGAAGAGATTATTTCTGAGCCTTCAATTGAGAAGGTATGTAAAACATGAACCAACTCCTTATGTGAATAACTTGTGACAATTCATTTTCTTAATCAAATGCTTTGTTTCTCAGAAATTCATATCGTTCTAACTCCTTTATGTAGAACATTTCTTAAAACTTGCAATTTGATTTTAATTCTTAGGCTCAAGCAGAAAACAAAGTTGATGAGGAAGCTGCCACTCCTCTCAACACGGTATATGAAGCACCAATTGCTCCCGAAGTTCAAGTCAATGAGCCTAGTGTTGATACACAGGTATGCTCTGAAACACATAAACTTCTTTAATCTCAGATAACCACAAGTAGTTTGAATAAAAGTAACTTGAATATTTTCTTTCAGGCTCAAATGATACCAGTGATCGATGTGGAAGCACCACTTGATCTATTGAAGATTTTCCAGACAATCACCTTAAAGAGACATATAAGATGTTTCAGGCAGTGGCAAAAGCTTAGAAAAGCCAATCTCACATAACTTGCCAAGGTGATCGACAACAAAGATAGAGGGGCAAGAGCCTTCGATCTGGAAAATTATGTCCATCCAATGTTCCCAATAGAGGATTACTCTTACTACAACTTGATGCATGATGACTTCACTTATGAAGTTGGGAAGAAGCTGATGGATGCCTTCAACGCTGGAGATGAAGAAACCAGAAAGCAGATGGCACTAGACCCTGCTTTGCCCCAAACACTTAGAGTTTATCCCTCTGGATAAGAGGATGTAAAAGGGCAAATGATTTCACTTCCACTGTGATCAATCTGATATCGGATGAAGAACAGGAAACTGATGAGAATAACCTTGATACTTCATCTGAACATCCTGAAGGAGGTGATGATAACCCATCTGATGATGAAGACGGTGATAGTTCAGCATCAGGGACTGGTGGAATGGCACAAGGAGGTGCAGGAACATTTACTTCACCTGCTCCAGATTCTACTCAGAGAGACCTACCATCATCACCAAAATCACCACCACCAGTAGACCAATAAAACCAACAAGTCTCACAAGACCAAAAACAAGCTGCTTTACAAGAAGATATTCAAGTCGTTGAACTTTGAGTTGCAAAACTCAAGAAAATGTTGGAAGAAGAAAGAAAGCTCAGTTAAGAGTACCAATCTCTGATTGAAGCTAAAGAAGCCCAATTGCTGAAAATTGAGGCAGAGAACGCCAAGGAGCGGGAACTCCTTGCTGACAAGGTATAATTGAAGAAAGATATCAATGCCACAACTACAGAGTTGGACGCTCTGGTGACATTTGATACAGAGCATGATGTTACAGTTGCATCAGAGAGGCTTCAAGTTCCATCATCTCAGAAAGGCAGTGCCAAGGGAAAATGAAAAATGGTTGCTGGCCTAGATTCTATTGATCAGGATGATTACATAATATGTTAGCACTGATGATGATGAGACACAGGACATGGCTTCAGAAGAGGATGCAATTTTTCTTTCCCATTACAAGCGTGAGTTTCTTGCTCCGCACATCTTCTCCTCTCCTGCCATAACTACCCGCGACGGTAAATATTTGGGTAGGAGTGTTGTGTTTGCTCATCTGCAATCTGAGCTAGTAGAGAAGAATTTCCATATCCTTACATCTGTCCCATCCGACCTCAAGTCGATTGCTAATCTCCTACTTTACAGAACCACTAGCATTGCTTTGTCTCAAAAAGACTTAGGCATGGTTTGTGACGAAGACTACAATAATGCTAATAAGGCACTGGAGGAAGCATACTATGTCACTCAGAAAGCCGAAGCCATCTTTTTTCCACTTGAAGAGTTAAATCAAAAGGAACTCAGAAAGCAGAAGCCACCTCCCTCCACAAGTCAGGTTCCAGAAAGGGACTTTCATTCTGAAGAACTCTAGGTTGTTGAACCAAAGTTACAACAAGGTTGAGAAGTGTGATCACTAGGAGAAACCTTCTGAACGAGAAGAGAAGGAAGAAGGAGAAATCAAAGGACATGATTCATGTAAGTCTCCAATTAGAAACTTCAATGATGATGATGATGATGATGAGACTGACACTGATGAGCATCCACTACAGAAGAGAAAGAAAGTGGGTAGCCTCCCTGAACCTCCTTTGGATGTTAGACCAAAAGCAACCAAAACTCATTCTGGAAATACCAAGTCGATCCTAGGAGGATCTTCCATCACTGCTCCCATAAAGCAAGAAGAACTAACACTGGAGAAAGGTCTTAATAGAAAAATGCACAAGGATCTACAGTTTGGCAGAGTTCAAGAGAACGAACATGAAGAAAGGCCAGTTGCTGCCCAGATTGAGTATGTCAAGACATATGACAGCCAATTAGCCTCCAGGTGCATACATCTCCAGAATGGTTACTGGATTCTTGAGCTACAACATTTGCTTTTGAATAAGCAGTTTCCAGAATGTATCTACAATCAGATGATGGCATGGAGAACTAACAAGCCCTTATTGCTAAATCTAGCAAACACCAAGGCCTAGCATGATTTTGAAGTTCGGAAAAGGGCTGAGGCTATGAAAAAGCCACTTAATTTTAAATGTCCTTGTCCAAAGCATGATGATGTACACAAAGTCAGAAAATTGAATGGCACTCTCAGCAAACATAATAGACTAGGAGTTAAGTCTTATGAATCATTTGACATGATGAAGGATCAATACCTAGATGACATTGCTTACTTAGAAGAAATTTATAAGTATCATGAGTTATCACTGCTGATGATTGACCATGCATGGGTATGGGCAAGTACTACTGGGTCAAGCTCTTTGTTCAGAAAAATAAAGACCCTGCCAAGACTTACAAGGACCTTTGTGGATTAGCCAGAAAGACGAAACTCTCTGTCAGAAGGCTTCTCTATGAATATGTTGAAGACTGCAGGAAGGTTGATAACCAGATCAGATGATCCATATAGGCTGCTGAAGAACTTGTGGTTTCTAACCAAAGTTAATTTTGAATGAAGACTAGTATTTTAGGATGTCTTACTTGGAGCTTGGACTCTCATGTTGTTCTAATTTACTTAGTAGTATTTGTAACACTTTGTTGAATTGATCTTTATTGTTCAATATTTGTAAAAGTTATCTTATGTTCCGTAATAGTTCTTTCTGATGATCATACTCTCATAAATCATTTATAAAAGATAACTTGTCAGCAACGATCACTTCTTATGATTTGGTTGATGTTTACTTTCTGCGCTTAATTAATTGATTGAATATCATTTGAAATAATTAAGTGGTGGATTGTTTTCACTTCTATGTTTGTAATAGGACTTTGAAGATAGTCATGATTGACTGATAAAAAAAGGAAAATGTGTTAAGAATATCTGTTAGTATTTCTGATCAATCACCATTTGACTTATTTTAGTACAAAAAGGTGACTATTACTCTTAGTTCACTTGACATTGTAAAAAAGGATTTCACTTAGTATGTTAGTCTAGTAAAACTTGTAATAGGATTATTATGTCGGTGAATGTAATTTTATATTTCGAAGAAGGCCATGAAGAAAGATCCTAGCAATAGATTTTAATCGAAGATTTGAAGACTGAAGATTGCATAAGTTTTTGAAGACATAAGGTGTCTCATCAGATAGACTACGATCAAAAAGCATATTGTATAGTGTATAGATTGCACATAACAAGTCTCTGAACATATGACATCACTGAATTCAAGAGCATTCTAACTTTCAGAAAGGCTCATGTGTCCGGTGAGACTATAGGACAAAAAAAATAGTATGATGCATTAACTACACCGGCTGGAAAGTCGCTCAATGCATAGTCCTCTCTGAAACATGAGAAAGGGACTTCTGAGTACACATTTCGAGATATCAATGGATTGGATTTTGAGAAGGTCTAACGGATACTATTCAAACAACTCTCATATTCATCTATAAATATCACCATTAGAATATGAGACATACACACACGAACTACGATCATATCTACTTACCAAGTAAAGTATTCTCTCAAGCATCTCACTACCATTCTCCAAGCTTTATGTTGCGACTAACAAGCTCGAATAATCACTAGTAGTTCTAAGTGTCCTGAACCTATAACAAGAGATTGTTATTCGTGAAAGAGTTGAACTTTTGGATACCCTTTCTGAAGCTCATTCTCCAGAACGGAAACCAATTACTTTGGTCAGTAAAAGAGAACCTACCATACATTGAATAAGTGTATCAAGTAGTGTTATCTCTTCTAAGATATCTGAAAATATAGTTGAAACTACACGAGAAGCTTTCCTGACAATCAACTTATAACCACCACCAACAAGACGTGGAGTACATGAAGTACTTGATTTGGAAAATCAAGGAATAGCTCCAAGGTTATCTTGAGTACATGAAGTACATAGCTCTAAGATATAGGGAACAATTCAGGGGGAACATTTGGTTGGGAACCATTTATTTTTAGGGATCTTAGAATATGATATATTGTAAGGAGAACTCAATTATCTGTTCGAGTGAATTCCAGGTCTCAGAAAGGTCGAAGTGGACTAGTTGGAGGATTGCGCCACCTCCAGATACCACTATACTTGTTGTGTTATTTACTCATTCTGTATTTACATTCCAGCATAACACACACACATTTACTACTGCAAAGCACAATCTCATTTATCTATCACTTGAGCCTTCTGCTCTTTAAACTTATGTATCAGAAACCCACCAGTTTCTAAGAATTAGTGTTTATCGACAAAAGTTTGAAAAGACTATTCACCCCCATCCCCCTCCTCTAGTCTCTTCCTTTGCCGCTACCTAGACCAATAGTAATTTTACACCGGAGCTAGTGGTGCAGTTGTTCGCTCCACATAATAGAGTAATAACAAAAGAGAAGAATAGAATGAAGGAGGGGAGGAGGGAAAAAATGTACCCGTCAGAGTTATTAGCAAATAGAAGAAAGGAGGGAAGATGGAGGAGGAAGAAGGGAAGAATATATAATAGTTCATTTTATTTTTACTTTTTATTCTTAAGGTCATGTTGGTTGTTGATTTCAAATAACTTAAATAAACTGGTCAACGAACAAAATCAAAAAATGACCTAGATGTAATTAGTAAAATAATATTTCTTTTTATGATGAGACACATACGATTAGGGGGTTGAAAAAAATAATTCCATCATAGGAATTATGTTTGTAGAATAATATTTTTTTCTGTGTATGATTGGGTGACCACATGCGAGAAATGCTTCCATGGACAGGGTCTACAAGTAACATACATGATTTCTTTTAAAAAAATTGTATCTCTCAAACTGACCCGGTCTATGTTAGAATTTTCTACCACATGTCATTGTGGGGGTTGTTGGGAACAACCTTTTGATTGTGTTGTATTTTGGTTCTGTTTGAGAGATACATTTAAAAAAAATCATTTATGTTACTACTAATTAAGAGGTCGGTGGACCCGATACAAAATATATGTTTTCAAACCCATCAGTTCCCAAACGGGTTAAGGCTGGAACATATCCTTTTTTAGGCATATTTATACATTCTCTATAGTTAGCATAAATAAAGACCTAATAACATAAGGGCGATTTACGTCTGACCCCCTTTTTACATATTTTCAATTTTACGATGAAGGACAATACTTGAACTGAGACAAATAAATATTTATGTTGAGGTCCAAAAGTCGAACTTGATGAGAGAGGGAGTGAAACATTCACTTTCTTTTCCATTTCTTTTACCTTTTCTTTAATTATTGAATTGTATTTCCCTTTTCTTTAATTACTTCTTTTTCTTTATCATTTCTGAAAATTAAAAACAACCCCCATCATCTTCTCAAACATAAGGGCTTTGAGTTTTCAAAATTCTCAAACAAATCCCTAAGGTTTCAATCAATGTCCAAACACCTCAAAAAAATTTACATTTCTTCTTTGAATCGAAATCGGAGCTTCACCGGAGATAATTGGAGACAAAAGCTCCAATTGGAGCAGATCTGATCGGAGCCGTAAGAGCTCCGATGGGAGCTGCTTACACAGCTCCGATGAGAGATGTGTAAAGACTAAAAGAAGAAGTGGAATAGAAGAGAAGAAAAGGAGGAAAGAAAGAGAAGAAAATGATGTTTTGTTAATTCTTCCTCCATTTTCAAAGAAAATGATTTATTAATAATTTTGATATTTACTAATTAAAGAAATGGTTTATTCCTTATAATTAAATATAGCATTTTACAAGAAATGTTTTAATCGGGGATAAAGAAGACATTTAACAATAAGTCAACCATTTGCCTGAAATTGAACCTCATCGTAAATTTTGAAACGATAGGGACCTAATCGTTTACACACTATCCAAAAAGGTGGCAGGGTGTAAATTTCCCAATAACATAATAGTGGATGAGGAAGGCCTACCTACCCGCTGATACCATAACCAACGTTGTTTACATAACTTTGACTATATTATTTTCTCGATACATTTATTTTGTCTTTTTCTTTCTATTTTTTTATTAAAGTAAACTACATCGTGACATCGCCACGGGTTAGTACTAGTATTCTGGAATACCTAAATTATGCATAATGACTCGTTGCTTAACTGATGTATAATTTTTCTATCTCAGATTCAATTAAGCACTTCGAATACAAATTCTTGGAGAAAATTGAATAAAACATATAAATGGTAAAAAAAAAATTAAGTAAAGTGTTTAAATTTTACCTCTCATGTAGTTTTGAAATTTTCAAAATCAACATAATTTATTGCTAATTAGGAATAACTCTTCAACAATTGTGCGAAATTCTCAATTATATTAAGTCAAATGGAAATCGTTAAATATAATGTTGTAACACGTATAGTGTGTTGCTCGATTTCTAGTATATTCAAAGTAGTATAATATTACAATACAAGACGAGTGGAGAAACATCCAATATTTCTCGATTTTCTCACAATTTGGTACTTTTATCTGTAAAAAGGTGAGATTTCGCTTCATAGTCCCACTCTCAGCCCAGGAGCGCGTGGGCGCATGTTACCATATTTCAAGACATTCTTTCTCCCCCATCTTCTTCTTCCCCAGTCTCTTATCTTTTCTATCACCCAAATCTTATATCCTTTTCAACATTCCCTAAAATCAATTGATAAAACAATTTCCATGTCTCAAAACCCTTCTCTCCATCTTCTCCCTACTCTTCACCGCCGGAATCCGCCCCACCACCTTCTGCAGTAGTTTTGGAGAACTCCGAGACACCACGAAGAATGGATGTTGAATTTCAGAGTTTCGATCTGAATTTCTCGGGAATTTATCTTCTGGTCTCTTCATGTTTCTTTTGCCTGACTCGATTTTAGATATGTCTTATGACACGATGCACGCCAGTTAAATCTCATCTCATCTCCAAGAATCTAACGGTGAGGAGATAAAATAGAGAAAATGGGAATAGAGAAAGTAGTGGACAGACCGAAAAAAGAAAGATGGAGATATCGGAAAGTAAGTGCGTATTGAAAGCTGCAACTATTCAATTCAATTTATCCATGGCGATGGCTATGCAATTGATCTGTTTATTTTTTTTCATTTTGTGACTGTTTAATGGTGTGATTCTTTGGAGCTATGGATTTTTAGGCATCATCTGAGGGCTAATTGTATATTGATGTTTTTGTTAGTCTTGTTGTTGTTGGAGCTGCGTACGTTGTGCTTTCATCCAAGAAGCCCAAAGGTTTGTTAATCTTGTTTTATCATCAGTTTAGAGGCAATTTCATTTCAGCTGGGTAGATCTTGAATTGGTTTAAATAAAGATCAGTCTATTTGCATTGTTAATTATAGTATCTAATTTTGGGGGGTTTTTCTACTCGTAGTTATGCTTGATTGCTTTTGAATTTATTGGGGCTTTAACAATTGAAGAATTATATGGTTATGATTCCTTAAGAACAGATTGAGATGCTGGGCTTTGGTTTTGATAATAAGAACAATGTTTCATTGGAAAACCAAAGAAGAATAAATGGTATGTAGGTGTCACCATAACTCTAAAATTCCTACTCCTTATTACAGACTGATTTAGAGCTATTATTGCAAAATGGGACTCTCTGGTGAAAGAGGGGTTTTGGGGATCCACCACGGTCGAACTCACCAGAATTAGCTCACCACATATCAGCCTCTGTCATGTCAAAGTCAGTCGCAATGGATGGAAGTTGTTGTTTCTTGGATGAGAAGGTGATCGATGATGTTGTATTGTTTAAGAGGTTGTCGAGGGAGAATCTCCGTGAACCTGATGAAGTTATATTTGGCAGTGTGATTGATGGTTTGGGCAAATTTGGTTATGTTCATGTAGCAGTTTGTTTGCTTGGTGATTTGGTGGATGGGAGTTGCAAACCACATATCCAATGTTATTGTCTGATTATTGATAGCTTCTGCAAAGATGGGATGGTTGACAATGCTCTCCGACTGTTCTTCAAGATGGATGCCATGGGTGTTAGGTCGAATGTTGTCACCTATAGTTCAATGCTTCAAGGCTTATGTGATTTCAAGAGATGGAAGGAATCTAAAGACTTATTAGATATGATGATCTCTCGTGGAGTACTTATGGATGTTTATATTTGTAACATCTTAATAGATGGTTTTGCCAAGGAAGGGAATATGAGAGAGGCCAAGTCTGTGTTG
>JAYMSP010001829.1:0-28492 GCA_036897095.1 Plantago elongata | reverse complement strand
ATAATATTTTGAAAATACTTTCGCTAAAACTCTGATGTAAATTTTGGTTTGAAAAATTATGGTAGCCCGGTGGTTGGCTTTTATATTATGAGGTTGTCTGTGAGTCTGACAGGTGGATAAGGCTGCGTGTGGACATGGTAATGTTCACATGGCCGGTCACGCCAACAGGCAGAGTGGCGAATATATTATTAAATGAATATTAAATGTAGCGGGATCCACCTTGTGGTCCCGGGGTGTGACAGACCAAATTATCTAGAATGAGACGGCAAGTGGAATATTCACGTGCCAATCAGCGTACAAGGCTCTGCAGAATCAGCGTGAATCGAGCCCGATGTCTACTGCAAGATGGAACTGGATTTGGCGGACTAAATTCAACAATAAGCTGCAACATTTCCTTTGGCTCGTTTCACATGATCGACTGGCAACAAATCACCTTCGCAGAACCCGCATGATTGCCGAGTCTGCTAAGTGTCCCTTGTGTTCTTGCTAAGATGAAACTGTCCTCCACTGTCTTCGACGGTGTCCAGCAGCAATCCACATCTGGAAAAAGCTCATACCTCCAGAACAGATTCACGTATTCTACAATATTTCGGATGAACTTTGGATAGAGCTCAATATCACGGATGTCAATCTTTCGTGCACTCTTTCCCCTGATACTCCGCGGTGCTTCTTGTTTGTTGTAGGGATCTAGCACATATGGAAATCCCGCAACCATTTTGTATTTAGGAGCACACAAAATAGAGCTGATGAAATCATATTTAACATCAAGAGTATGGGTGTAGAGTTCCACACTCACTTGAGCAAAAAGAAGCAGCAGAAAAGGATACGGAAGAAATGGGAGAAACCAGCTTATGGATGGGTCAAATTAAACACTGATGGGAGTGTCTTTATTGCTGGAAATAGAGGAGGGGCAGGGGGAGTGCTCCATGATACGAACGGAAACTGGATATGGGGATTTTCAGATTCTATACAATCACCAACCGTCTTGGAAGCGGAACTTAAGGCCTTGAGTTTGGGTCTTAGAGCAGCTTGGGATAGAAGATATGAGAAAATCGTGGTGGAAATGGATTCATTAGAAGGCTACAAGATGTTAAAAGGAGACGAGTTGCCTGATACGATTGCCACTAGAAGCTTATTGGAAGAGTGTCAATACTTCCTTCACCTACCTTGGTCCATTGAATTATCCTGGACCGGTAGAGAGTCGAATCTTGTCACAGATAAACTTGCAAAGTTAGCTAGTAGTTCGGGAACGGTTGGACATGTCCTATGGGACACAATCCACCGTCTCAAGTTTCTCGTTTTTTAACTTTGATTTAGTCTAAGGACTTGTACGTCTTTTCATTACAAAAAAAAAAAAAGATTTGGGAATACTCAAGTACATGCTAGGTGTTGAAGTAGAAAGAAGTTCTGAAGGTATTTTTTTGTGTCAAAGGAAATACACATTGGGCATACTAGATGATACATGCTACTTAGCTAGCAAGCCAATAGATACTCCAATGGATAGCAAGTAGCAATTCTCTACAGCTACATCACCACTTCTTGCAGATGGTACTGAGTATAGAAGATTAATTTGCAGGCTTTTGTATCTCACTAATACTAGGCTTGAGATAGCTTATGCACTGCAAGCATTAAGTCAATACATATCTGCACCAACAGAAGCACATCTTCAAGCAGCTTACAGAGTTCTGAGATATCTAAAGAAGAATCCTGGACAAGGTTTATTCTTATCTGCAGCTTCAAGTTTCACTTTGACTGCATTTTGTGATAGTGACTGGGCAAGATGCCCTGATACCAAAAGAAGCATTACAGGCTATGGGATTTATCTTGGTGATTCCCTTATATCTTGGAAATCCAAGAAGCAACCAACAATCAGCAGATCTTCAGCTGAAGCTGAGTAGAAATTCAGTGGCTTCTGTACTTGCTCAAAGACTTTGGTATATCACATCCTACTCCAGTTGCCATCTACACAGATTCAAAGAGTGCTCTGTGTATTGCTGAAAATCCAGTTCTTCATAAGAAGACAAAGCATATACAAATCGACTACCACTTCACTAGAGAGAAGCTGCAGGCAGAAATCATCAAAATCATTCACATACCTACATCTGAAAACATGGTAGATATCTTCACCAAACCATTAGGCAATGATTTTGTTCTCCACATTCACTTCCAAGATGCATCTTATGAATATTCACATGCATTGAGGGGGGGGGGGGCCTTAGGAGAAGTAAACTTGGTTAGTTATAGAAAGTTAGTTAACTTAGTTATACTAGTTAAGTTAGTTAGTTAGTTCTCTTTAACTATATATACTAGTTCTTTTGTAAACCAAAACTATTGTCTGTTCATTGGAGTTTTCATCTCCTTCATATCAATACAATTTGTTTTATCAAGATTATTCACAAGTGATGCAAGAAAAACACCATTTCATCAGAAAACAAGCTCATGGAAGAATGAATATGAAACTGAACTTTCTTGGTAAGACTTTCAGTGCTCATACAATCAAGATGATCAAGATTCTCATGGCAGCTATCAATGGAACTCCCCCCTTTCACCATATGGGGTAAGTACCATACATAACATCCAACAGAAATACATGAATTCTAGCAGCTCATATCTGAAAAGATATACCAAATACAAAATCAAACATGCTTTACTCGCATCCAGACATGCCACATTCGACTTGACTTGTCGGACTCAAAAGGAAGAGCAACTAGGAGTTACTAGATATAATAATTGATAGAACTATTGGATCGTACTGGAATAGTAAACAATGTAGACTTTAGTGATGAGTCAACAATGATTGTTTGTGTAGAATAAATTGCAGCAAATAGACAGACATATTTCCACAAATCAAGTCAGCATATATAAAATATGCTGACGGTGCCGTAGGCTAAATTTCCACTAGTCAGAATAATTGAATTACACAAGGAGTATATGATCAATCACAAAATGAATGATCAACTCACGGAAAACTAAACTTAGAATAAACTCAAACAAAGAACCTATTCTAATCACTATCACGATGAATGATTTACAAACACCTGTTTGATGAACATCCACAATATGATAGCAAGTACAAGTCGAGTAAAGCAAGACACACAAATATATTATGAATGTATAAAGTCTCGGTGTGTGTATTGCAAAGCAGCCTTCTTCCTATATATATATATAGAGTCTTCAACTTCTTCTAATTCGAACAGGGAAGGAACGCTGCAGAAGGAAGGTTTTCTTCTTTGCTTTGTTGAGAGGCTGCTAGAAGTATTTGTCTCAATAATGAAGATCTTTTTCCTTATATTTCCTTCTAGTATTTGTCTTGAAGATTCTTTCTATATTGTGGTTGATCTCTTTCTTCTTCTTAAAGGAAGTCTTCGATCAACTATTAGTCCAATTATCAAGGTTGTTTCCTGCAAAATAAACACTAAAACAAACACAACCATTGAACTAATTAAGAAATATGGGATTATTAAATAAAGTGAATTATGCAATGACACTTTCAATCTCCCCCTTAATATTAGTCTTTCTTCACAAAACATTAGAATAACACAAGACAAGCCATAAGAACAATTTAAGCATGCAAAGAAAATAAAACTAACTCACCCTTAATGGTCAGTCTCCCCCTTAAGCAGATATCAAGATAATAGAGCAGAGTAATGAGTTACTAGCTATTACAGACCAAATAAAAAATTAGAGTTCATAGAAACTTAAAAATGCCTTCAAGTCTAATCTCCATCTTTTTGTGAGGAAAAAGAAGACACAAGAAAAGCCCTAAATTTTAAATTGTTGGTGATTTGCTTCTAAAGTCTGACATTCAGGGCATCCAATTCCTTGATCTGCATCAAATCCATCTTGTCTCCTTTAGAAAGTGTACCTGCGGAAAGAGATTCAACACTGGGAATGAGTATTGGGTCAACAGAGGTGTCAACATTGACCTCAACATTAACTGGTTCAGCAACATTGGAATGGCCAGCTTCATCCAGATTAGGCCCATCAGCAGCAGCATCAACATCCTCATTGTCTTCATCCATGGATACAAGTTCCTCATCCACAACATGAGCAACCCATGTGAGATCACATTCCCTTTCAACAGTGGCCAAGAGCTGCCAATTCACCCCAACCTTCAAAAATTTGCTCTCATAAATTTCTCTTTCAAACACTTCCAGTTCTTGAAGTTTGAGAACAACAAAGATGGTTGTAGGCAGAATCAGGTGACCAACATGTCCCCTATTCTTGTAGCTGTCCATTGACCTAGGATCCATTCTTCCAAGTTCACATTCAACCCCATTTTGATCCTATACAAGAGAGTTCCAGCTTCTTGACTCAATTGGTTGTTGTTGGCAGTGGGCAACCAATTGTAGACACAAAGCCTAGCCAGAACAGACACCAAAGAGGAGCAATATTTCAAGGGCAGTGTACCCTTTTCCGAAGTTTGAACCTTATTCAATGTGAGTTCCTTAGTAACATCATCCAGTGTGACACCCAAAGGGGTTTCAATCTCAACTCTCTTTCTATACAACACATAGTTAATATCCTCAGCCCTAATGGTGTAAACCTCTCATCTCATGTACACAATGTGGTACTTTTTGCTACTAGGATCTCCAAAAGTATCAGAATGATTGGCATAAAACTCCATAACAACAACAACAACATAAGGAGCATAAGAAGTAACATCATTGAACAACTTCCTATCAAGCAGAAATTAATCAAATTGTACTTTTGAAACTCCTTTTCATCTATCATTCTCTCGAAATCTATTCCCTAGTGGCCAATTCTTCATACTTATCAGAGTTCTCTTGAGAGTAAAAACAGTAGTCAAGAGGAGCTTCATCACCCCAATCAGGGCCTACACCAGTTTCAACATGAATTTTAGGAGAATTAGTTTAAGCAATTACCTCATCAATTGCAGAATCTTCAGTATCCATTGACTCATCTTCAGACTCATCCATATCCTCAGCAACATAGTCTTCTGAATCCTATGTATTCTCAGAACCAATTTCTTCCTGTGGTGAGAAAGGGGATTTTCAACAACTTCATTCACAACCGATGTTGACCCAGCAGTGTGGTCAACATCCATACTGTCAGTGAGGGTTTTCTCAGAATCCTCTAAGTTATCCACAGCCTTCTCAACATTCTCCTCAACACAGTCGTCAACAAAGTCTTCAACATTGTGCTCAACATGCACATTCTCATCAGGAGTGGTTTCAACATCAACACCCTGATTTTCCCCAAAATTATCGGATTCTCGATTGGCCTCAAGGTTTTCCTCAGAAGGAGGATTTTCAATCGCCGGAGGCGGAGAATTGATGGGAACTTCCTTCACAATCTCACTAGGTTCTTTTTCTTCTTCCAACTTTTCTCCAGGCCCAAGCTTCATCAATGTTTTAGCAGCAAATTCATAGTTTTGAGTGGGAGAGGGAGTATCAGGGACCATCTCTGCTGATAGATTGAAAGTGGCTGGAGCATGTTCATCGACAAAAGCCAATTCTTCAACAGGATTCTCAAAATCCGGAGCTTCGGCTCGAATCGGAGCAGGGTAGGTTGATTTGGAGATTTTGATAACTGGAGTGGGAGTTTTGGAAGGGCTAGACATCATTGAGCTTGATGTTGAGGGAGATGATGAGTTCGATGATGAGCAAAAAGAGCGGGAGGGAGCAGTGTGAGTTTTTGAGTTTTTTGTGGATGTGAGTGAATGTTAAAACTCAATTTAGGGTAAAAGTTTAAGTAGAAGGTCAAAGGACGGTTTAGTAGGTAAGTTGGGAGACAATGGGCCTACTGAAATAGCAGGTTCAAATTGGTAGTTTTGGTCAAAGTTGGGTCAATTTTGGGTTGGGTTTACTCTCGAGAAAGCCTGCAAATATGTATCAAAGCACAGAAAAATAAATCATGTACATGACTGTTAATAAAGAATAAAAGTTGTTAGTGACATAATATTCGTTGAGTCAAAGTGAAAAGATAGAAAGGACAAACCCTAGGAAGGTTGAATTTTCTCTCAAATGACCAAACCGTGACTCATTACGAAAGAGCAGATAACCACTAACCTAACCAGCCCAACTAATGACCTATGACTCCCCCCTCAAACCCAGACCAAAATACATATAAGAGCAAATATGTACAAGGCAGATTATAAGCAACATGGTTTCCAATAATTGCCAATGATGATCAGAATGTTGGCTCATTAGTGAAGACAACATTGGTAAATCAAACCAATCTTATTGTAAGTCAGTCAGTCACTAAGCTCCAAGGAATGCTGGTTCTATTAACACCACTGATGTTGGAGGCAAGATAGAGAGAGATATAATGCAACATGAAACATACTCAACATTGCCCCAAATAGAAAATTAAACTAAAAGTAAAATGCATAAATTAAATTTTTTTCCTTTTTTTTTAAATATTGACACTAGGGGTGTGCATATAGTCCGAATTCGAAAAACCAATCCGAAAATCTGAAAATCCAATCCGAACCGGTCCAATCCGATGTCCTCAGTTCGGCTTTCGGGTAGCACTTTTCCCAATTCGAAAAGTCCGATCCGATCCGCGAAGTTTAAGATTAATCCGATCGATCCAAAAATAAATATATATACTATATACATTTCCATTTATGTACAACCAAAATAAGTAGAAACCCTATATCCTACTAATCACTCACAATCACAATTCCATTCCACTCTCTTTCACATTCACAGCCGGTCGTCTTCACTCTTCTCACTCTCCAGCCTTCTACCGCTGCCCCTCCTCCCCAATCGTCGCCGATCCTCTTCACTACCTGACCTTCCGTTAAACTCCACAACTACCTCCGTCCCTCCTCAGCCGCTTGCCGCCCACAGCTGCGTGCCTCCCACAACCGCTACCTACTTTCTCTTGTAGAGGAGGAGATCTAGAAGCTTCTCAAAGAAATCTCTAGGCATTTGAGATCCGTTTCTCTCTATTTTGAGATCTTCTCTTCCATCTAGTACTAATACATGAATTAATTGGGAGAAGTAGTTGGGAGCAACAAGTTTCAATTAGGATTTAAGTTTCTGTTTTAATTTCTTTCGGTTGTTTTATTGGATTTGATTATTCATTTTGGAAAAATTTAATTTTTTACAAAAATGATAGTAAATTTTCGGATTAAATTCGAAATAATCCAATCCATTTTCGGATTGATCCGAATCCGATCTGACTTTTCGGATCGGATTTCAAATTAAGCAAAATGTTACTATTCGGATCGGAGATCGGATTTGATCCGATCCGATACATGCACATGCCTGTTTGACACAATGAGTAGGACACACATGAATGGAGGAACCAGAGTCTCATACACCCCAACAGTATCACAAAACTCTTCAGCAAAGCAGGTGTGCACATAGGACTAAATGTAGGCAGTCGGAACCCCATACACCCCAGGATCCTAATGCATGCACATTATCTGTCTCACCTTTATAGAAATTACCTTAAGAAGACAATCACACCGAATGCGGGCAACCTGAATCCCACGCACCCCAGTATAAGAGTAGACTATATCTATTAGTTCTGAGTACAAAACCATAAGCATAAAGGAGGGCAACATCAAGTATGAATCAAGGCAAAGGAGTAAAAAGGCCATAAAACATCATCAATGGGTTTTACATGAACCAAACACCCAAGTCACTCAATTTCCTTCAACCTTGGTTTCAAGTAGCCTTTCAAGACCTCCGCATCATCACTATGAGTTACCAAACCAAGAACACATAAAGACAAAACAGGAGCACACAAGCACATGATCACACAAAAAAAAAAAAACTAAAAACAACATCACTAACTGACAAACAGTCAATGTTGACCGCGATGTTTAGTCAACATTGCAACCAACAATGCAATTCAGAGGGTACATAGACCAAGAGATCTTCCTAAACTGAAAAATCTCTCTTTATGTAATGGTTTGGTGAAAATATCAGCAAGTTGATTAGTGGTGTCTATATGCTCTATGTCTATGACCTGTTTAGTAACCATGTCCCTAAGAAAATTATGTCTAATATCAATGTGCATAGTGCGAGCATGTTGCACAGGGTTATTAGAAATGTGGATGGCACTAAGGTTATCACAGAACATCAACAGGGTGTCACTTTGAAGACCATAGCCATGCAACATGTTTTTCAACCAAATGAGCAGAGACACACAACTTCCAGCTGCTACATATTCAGTTTCAACAGTTGAAAATGACACACAATTCTGTTTCTTAATATACTAAGACACTAGATTAGCACCAAGATAGAAGCAACCTCCACTAGTGGATTTCCTATCATCTAGATCACCAGCCCAATCAGAATTACTAAATCCCACCAGATTAGTGTTTGAATCACAAACAAACCATAATCCAAGATTAACAGTTCCTGATACATACCTAATGATTCTCTTAACAACAGTAAGGTGAAGGATTTTAGGGCTGGATTGATACCTGATACACACAAACATCAATCATGATATCTGGTCTTGAGGCAGAAAGGTATAGAAGACTTCCAATCATAGATCGGTACATTGTTGGGTCAACATCCTCCCTAACATCGATTTTGCTGAGTTCCAGTGAGGTAGCCATAGGAGTACTGCATGGTTTGTCCTTTTCAAGTCCAAACCTTTTCACCAGATTCTTAGCATATTTCTCCTAAGATAAGAACAACCCATTACCTTTTTGCTGAATTTGCAGTCAAAGGAATAAAGTGAGTTCACCAATCATGCTCATTTCAAAGGTACCTGACATAGCTTCCACAAATTTGTCTACCATAGAAGAGTTAGTAGAACCAAACACAATGTCATCAACATAGATCTGAGCTATGCAGATATCTTTTCCCTTTTTGATAATAAATAGGGTTTGATCACCATCACCTTTCTTGAATCCAAAGTTGACTAGGAATTCAGTAACCTAGCATACCAAGTTCTAGGGGCTTGTTTCAGACCATGCAAAGCCTTTTTCAATTTGAAAATATAATCTGGATATTTAGGTTGCTCAACATAAACATCTTTGTCAATATAGCCATTTAGAAAAGCACCTTTTACATCCATCTGTTGAAGTTTTATCTTTAAACAGCAAGCAATGACTAACAAGAGACGAATAGATTCAAGTCTAGCAACAGGAGCAAACGTTTAATCAAACCAATACCCTCAACTTGAGTATATCCTTGAGCAACAAGTCTAGCTTTGTTTTTAACCACCACATCATTTTCATCACTTTTATTTTTGAATGTCCATTTAGTTCCTATGACATTAACATCAAGGGGGGCGGGGAACTAAGGTCCAAACTTCATTAGTTTGAAAATCGGTGCAGTTCATCTTGCATGGCTTCTATCCAAGACTCATCTTTCAATGCTTCTTTCACATTTTTGGGTTCAATTAAGGAAACAGAGTAGGAGGCACTTACTGGTTGACATATTGTAACATATCTTACCATTTCCTTGTAATTTATCCTGGTGTTACCTCTCGATGTCCTTCCTCCAGTTGAGCTTCCAATTATATGTGAACTTGGATGATCCTTTTTTATTCTAGGAGGAGGATCCCTTCTTGCATTATCCAAAGGAAGAGTCTGAGTTTCAATAGTTTTTGTGCTTTCCTGAGCTGGTTCAGTGTCAGTTTCAGATTCTAATTCATCAGATGTGCCTGCAGTACCCAATGTTAAGTTTGGTGTTGGGGTCAAAATTGTTGTCAACAGTGTGACTAGTTACAGGTTAAGTAGTTGTAGATGTAGGTACGTGAGCTAGTTCATCTTTAGTACCTGTTTCAGAACTGCATGGAGTGGATGTCTCACCTGCATTAACTTTTTTCTGATCAAAAGGCTCAACATCATCAAAAGCAACATTCACAGACTCTTGAATAGTGTGAGTTCTAGGATTATACACTATATAAGCATGACTATTCAAGGAATATCCGACAAAGATCCCTTTATCACTTTTAGGATCAAACTTGCCTAGGTGTTCTCTATCATTCAGAATGTAGCAAGTGCAGCCAAACACATGAAAGTATTTGAGATTATGTTTCTTACCTTTCAAGACCTCATAGGGAGTGGATGAAGTTCCAGGTCTAAGATAAACTCTTTTAATGATATGGCATGCAGTGTTAACAGCTTCAGCCACAACCTTTTAGGCAAATTCATAGAACTTAACATGACCCTAGCCATTTCTTGCAAAGTTCTATTCTTTCTTTCAACAACTCCATTTTGTTGGGGATTTTTTTGGTGCATAAAACTCATAAAAGATACCTTTCTTATTGCAAAAAGCAAAAAAGTATTGGTTTTCAAACTCTTTGCCATTATCAGATCTAATGCGTTGAAACCACAATAGCATATTGAGAACTAAACCTAGCATGCAGTTTCTCGAAAGACTCAAATATTTCAGATTTTTCTTTTAGAAAACAAACCCAAGTGAATCTAGAAAAATCATCAACAATGGCAAAGTGTACCACTTACCTCCTAAACTTTCTACCTAAATAGGACTCATGAGATCCATATGCAGAAGTTCAAAACAGTTAAATGTACCTCTTTTGTTTCCATTAGTCTGTAGGGAAGTGTGTAAAGTCCTGGTTTGTTTTCCTTTCAAGCAATCACCACATACAATCTTACCTGAGTTTGCTAGCTTGGGTACTCCAACTACTGCTTCAAGTTTGATCAGTTTATCAAGGTTCATGTATTTCACATGTTCCAGCCTCTTGTGCCAAGTCTCAACATCATCATTTTTTGCAAGATTGCAAGTGTGAGATGCAATCATCACATATCAATTGTCAAGAGACCGTGTACCTGTCATCACAGTTTTTTTCCAATACAAATATAGACTCTACATGAAGTTTTGTCAAACTTGACTTTGAGATCATCGTCACAGAGATGACTAATGCTTACAAGATTAGCAGTTAAACCTTCAACTAAAAGGCATTCTTTAAATGAGGATACCCTTGTAAAGAAAGAACACCTTTACCCAAAATCTTACTCTTATATCCTCCACCATAGGTTACTAACCCTGATCTTTGAGAGACATACTCAATAAGATTCTTTGGGTTTCCAGTCATGTGACGGGAACAACCACTATCATAGTATCATTTTCCTGCATTGTTAGGAGAAGTAGCAACAGAAAAGGAAACATTGCAAACTATCTTTTCTCTAGGAGTTCAAACTCTTTTTCTCATATTAGGATTCAGAAGAGATTGAGATTTGTTACCTTAAGAAGAAGTGGTAGAAGGTACCTGCTTCACTTGAGACTGTTTGGATTTACCTGATGTGTGTGATGTTGAGCTTGATGTTGACACATCATTGTGTTCATCATTGAGTGAAGTTCTCTCATAGTAGTAGTGGTTTGGGAGATCAACTCAGAAGCAGGTTTAGTGTCAATCAAAGTATCATCTTTATGTATCTTACCTTTCTTAAGTTCTTTTAGATAAAGAAAATAAAAAAGGTTTTTCTGACCAGTTTTAAGACACTATTGACACACAAAGGTTATCTTAGTTTCAATTGAAGACTCACCATCTTCTTTAACAAAGATAAGACCACTAACAAGTTCAGACAAGGGTTTAACTTTAACAAGATCACTAGAACTTGGCTCATCTAGATTGTAACTGCAGTGCATATCACACCCCAATTTCTTTTCAAAAGCTGAGTTATAAGAACCAGTGTATCTAAGACCTATTGTACCATCATTGTCCATCTCAAGCATCTCATTCAATCTAGAGGTAGCTGGTTCCATTTAGAGATACCTTCTTTTCTTTGCTCAGTTCAGAATTTATCTTTACAAGTTCAATAACCTTTCTTGTGAGCTCGACTTCTAGCTTCACAATTGTGTCTTTCAGACCATCAATTCTCCTTTAATGTTCTTTTGTACAACCTTTTCAATTTCTTCCATTCCTTCAGAATTTCTTCATACATTGATTTTAGTTCTTCTACCATATGTTCATTAGTGTATTCTTCCTCGTATGGAATATCTTTATCAAAATCAATCGAACCATATATACACAAATCATTAGTAGAAACTAATTTATCAGGGTTAGTCCAAGATAGTGATTCACATGATTGTGAGTTATCATAGTAAAAAAAGGACTACTTTCATCATTGATGGCATCTCAATGTTGACACAACAATGGTTGTCAACATCATCCAAAGCTGAGAGCAAAGCTGTGGCATCATTGTCCTCTTCATATTCATCACATGAGGCATCACTGAGAGAAGCAAGCAAATTCTTTTTCTCCTTTCGAAGAGTGTTAGTACATTCATTATGATAATGACCCCAACCTTGACATTCAAAACACCTGACCTTGATAAGTTGATCATCACATAGCTTAGAGTTGGAGTTAGACCTAACATGTTTTTTCTTGAAATTGCTAGTCTCTTTACTTGCAGAACATTGGTTAGTATTTTTTCTGAATTTCATTCTATCAAATTTAGTAACCAGATTGTTGTAAGTTTCATCTGACACATCAGAGTCATCATTGCTATCATGCACATGTTCAATAGCTTTGTCTTTAAACTTGGATTGCAAAGACATACTATGAGTTTTGGTTCCTCGTCTTTCATTATCTTTCATCTCATAATTTTTCAAGTTGTTCATCAGAGTATGAAAGTCCATAGTAGCCAAGTTTTGAGTATCTTCCAAAATAGTAACTTGAGTGTCAAATCTAGTAGAAAGAGACCTTAAGCTTTTGAAATCAACTGTTGGTTTGAAATAGCATCACCAAGCTGTTAGATATCATTAGACATAGTCATAAGTTTGCTAAAGTAAGACTCAATGGTTTCTTCATAAGCCATTGTTAAATTTTCAAACCTAGACCAAATCATGCGAAGTTTAGTTTGTTTAACACTATCATCACCTTTACAATGCAATTGAAGTAAATCCCAAGCTTGTTTAGCAATGGTGCAGTTTTGAACAATTTTAAACATGTGGATATCAACATGACTAGAGATAGCATTCAAAGTTTTTTCATTGTAGGAGCTTAAGAGATACTGACCTGGAATGAATCGTTCATCAGGAATTCACACTATATCACCATCAGCATCAGGTCCTTCAGTAGACCATACATAGCCTTCCACAATTGATCCCTAAGCTCGGAGAGCTTTGATATACGTCCTCATCTTGATTTGCCACAAGGTGTAGTTTGATCCATCGAGCACAGGTTGTTTGTTGACATTTGAGTAGACGTCCATTGTAGCAGTATCAAATCCATACACCATAAATTAGGTGGCTGGTCTGATGCCACTTATTAGAACTATTGAATCGAGATTGGTACTTGAATAGTAAACAATGTTGACTCTAGTGATGAGTCAACAATGATTGTCTGTGTAGAATAAATTGCAGCGGATAGACAGACAGATTTTCACAAATCAAGCCAACATATATAAAATATGTTGACAGTGCCGTAGGCTAAGTTTCCACTAGTCAAAATAATGAAATTACACAAGGAGTATATGATCAATCACAAAACGAATGATCAACTCACGGAAAACTAGACCGAGAATAAACTCAAACAAAGAACCTATTCTAGTCACTATCACGACGAATGATTCACAAACACCTGTTTGATGAACATCTACAATATGATAGCAAGCAAGTCTAGTAAAGCAAGACACACAAATATATTATGAATGTATAAAGTCTCGGTGTGTGTATTACAAAGTAGCCTTCTTCCTGTATATATAGAATCTTCGACTTATTCTAATTCGAACACGGAAGGAACGCTGCAGAAGGAAGGTTTTCTTCTTTGCTTTGTTGAGCAGGCTTCTAGAAGGAATTGTCTCAACAATGAAGATCTTTTTTCATATATTTCCTTCTAGTCTTTGTCTTGAAGATTCTTTCTATATTGTGATTGATCTCTTACTTCTTCTTAAAGGAAGTCTTTGATCATCAATTAGTCCAATTACCAATATTGTCTCCTGCAAAATAAACACTAAAACAAACACAACCATTGAACTAATTAAGAAAGACAGGATTATTAAATAAAGTGCATTATGCAATGATACTTTCAATAATGAAAAGATATAACACCATGATGATTTATAACTAGTAAAGAAGCACCGAAGATGACCACAAACCGTTGTTCAAACAAAACCCCATCATGCAAACCCATAAAACAAGGCAAATCAATTCGACATGTATATTCAAACATGTTAACTCGAGACTGGCACAGAGAAAAACATTTGAATGCTAACAAATATAATTGCACTTGAAATCCCAGAGGGAACGAAACCATTGCATTCTAATGGCCTGAAAATTCCACAAATATAACTGCACTTGTAAGTTGTAACCCAAGAGGGAACGAAACACTGATGTTGCATAAGTCGGTCTGAAAATGAGATAAGCAACAAAGACAAAAGAACGAAAATCAAAGAAAGGAAATTTGATCTGAATTCAAAATCATGTATGTACTCTCAGAAAAAATAAATAAATAAAAAATAACCATGTTTGTAGTGAATTAACTGGTATGTTGATAATCTCAAACTGATGAGATTAACTTATGCAGCTCATATGGTCCATCAACACATGCAACTGAAAAGGGAAAAAACATAATAAAAATGGATTTGTACACCTTCCATTTGCATCTTAAAAAACCACCCTGTAGATCTGATAATGTTGTGAATAATGCTGATCTCTACTAAAAGGGGCCATTTATCTGCTAAAACACAAAAGCAAGGAAAGATCGAGGAAAAACCACAGAACATGGTTGTTGCAGCTATAATGATTGAAGAGAAGTAATTTGAAAAAGTAAAGAAAGGTAATTTGATTCAAAACCAGTTGACAAACATCCTTTCATTTATGCGCCCTTTGATTTACCAAGAAATCAATATGTCTCATGTTTGTACTCTGGGCCAGGAAAGCAAGATACCCATATGTAATCATGTAAGTAGAATCACAACGACAAGAATCGAAAAGAAAAAGAAGTGTGTCTGAATAAAGACTTGAAAACTATGGAGAAGACCATAAACCAACACGTTTATGAGGTCTGGATCACTAGAGGAAATCTTCCACCTGGAGCATGTCAACAAGAAAAACAAGAAGGCATCCAAATTTAGGGGGAAAAAGACTGAAGGAAAGAAATCTAAGAGATAGAGATGTAAACTTGTCTTGATACAATTCGTGTGCACAAACATATGAGCTGGACCATTCAATTAGCTAGAGATGAACGACATCATTTAAGCATAATTATCTAGCAGAGAAGAGAACTGCACGGGTAACATGGAAAACAAGAATATGGGGATATATAGAATTACAAAGAGATTAAGAAAAAGGACACAACAAATGACAGATATGACAAATAATCCCCTTTGTCTTCTCATTTATTAACACATGTGTTCTCACAAAATACAAATTACAGAGGTCGTTGACATAGAAAGAACAAATCCACACCTTTGGGATAATAATCTAAGCAATCAAAACCTAACAAGTAGTTTAAGAAACCAAGCCTAGAGCCCTAAATAGGAGGAAAAGTCAAACATGGAGATGCTACCAAAGAAAGAGAACAAACAGAGAATAAAGAAGCTTTGGCGGTCTTTTTTATTTCTTCATAGTCATCTGATCTTTGGGTTCTCTCTTGCTTGCCCAAACAAAAAAACAGATTTCCTACACAGACAAGGAACAAATACCATATACCCTTTCTAGCACATAACAAATCAAAAGCTAGAAACCATATGATAAAACATCAAAGACGAAACTAGATTGTGCACTCATTGTTCTCTATGCACGAACGAATATATTTTTCATTCATCTAAGAGCTGCCCATTATCTGATAAGGACAAGGCAATAATAGACCAAGGAAACCACATAAACAACTGTTGCAGCTGCAAATCAGGAAAGCAAAGAAACAAAACTTGATCTGAATACAAAATCATTTGACAAGCACTACACATGCATGATGAGAATGGATTTGTACACCTTCCATTTGCATCATGAAAAACTCTCCTTTAGACCTGATGTGCAATTTATCTACTAAGAATACAAAGGCAAGGAAAGATAGAGGAAACCATGTAACATGACTGTTGCAGCTGCAATGATTGAAGAGAAGTAAATCTAAAAAGCAAAGAAAGGTAATTTTATCTGGATTCAAAATCAGTTGACAAACAACCTCTCATTTTTCGCAACCTTTATGAAATCCAAATGTCTCATGTATGTACTCTGTGCCAGTACTTTTCTGAACTAAGATAAGTCATTATGTTGAGTGATCAAAAGACTACACAAATATTCCTAACACCAACTCTCTCAACACACTAGAGAGAGAGAGAGTGAGAGAGAGAGAGATTAAGTCAAAGATCGCTTGACTCTAGCCTTGCTTATATTTTATATCGAAGATTATTTTGTGCTAATTGAGATTCGGATTTTAGCAAGCTCTACAATTGGATCCTATCAGTTACCTAGGAGTGGCAACCATCGGTACACTTTTCTAATTCAACTTTATCTTGAAAATATGTGTTTAGCTCTCATTTCCATGACTATGAGTAGTTAAACACCTAACTATGAGGTGGTGATGAATACAAGCATGATTAGTTAGGGTTTATGCAATTCAATACGTGTCAGGATTAATCATTGTGCTTAGGGATAAACAATTAATCTGGTTATATATATTTGACATTCTTACTTCAAAATAATTGATTTGCATAACTCGAGCTTCTATAAATTATCTTTTCGATCATGAATTTTACGAAAGGTTTGTTGCAAATATATATAAACCAGATTAATTTGTTTGCCATAGTTTAGTGGAATTGACAACTCCACTAATACTATCTTTACCATGAAAGTAGTGAGTGAGATACTGGACATTCATGAAGCGAGTGAGTGAGACACTCAAATTGATTAACTCCTGTGAATTGCAATTCCCTACTAATCATCATGTTGAAATTTACCACCCTATTGTTTCTTCAATTGCATAACTTATCTTCATATTAAATATTTCTCTTCTCTGTCTATCTCCTCTATTCTCTACAAACACTTTTTCCTTCTCTACAACACACACAAAACAACTCGCTCCCGAGGCAAACAAACTTCATAGCTTTCTTACTATATATAATTTTATTTACTAAATTTCATAAGCCAAAGTAACAGCTGGTAAGTCCTTAGAGACCGACCTCTGGTTATTTCCAATATACTACAGTTTATACTTAGTATTTGATTTAACTCTGGCATATAAACAAGTAAATATAAAACTCTGATTTAACACATCAGTGAGTCAATCAGGTCACACTAAAGAACACTGGATGGCACAAAAGAATGAGTCACTTGAATTTCAAAACTCTGAACAAACTTTCCAAGAAAGAGATAGTGGTTGGATTACCCAAAACAACTTTCAGAAAGGATGGAGTGTGCTCTACTTGTCAAATGGGGAAACAATCTAAAACCTCTTCAAGTCCAAAACTAGACATTCTAGTGTTAGACCACTGCAACTATTAAACATGGATCTATTTGAATCATATGTAACTAGTTATACAGGCAAAAGTATGGTTTGGTTGTTGTAGATAACTACTCAAGGTTTACTTGGGTTGTTTTTCTTAAATAAAAATTTGATGCTAAGGTGGAGATACCAAACTTACTGAATAAGCTTGAAGTCATGACAAATGACAAAGCATTTGCAATCAGAATAGACCATGGTATTGGATTTGTCAACCAGTACATAAAAGAGTTTTCTACCTGCAAAGGTATACAACATCAACTATCTTCTGTAAGAACACCACGATAAAATGGGGTTGCTGAAAGGAAGAATATGACCCTTAATGAAGCTGCAATAACAATGCTAGTTGGCATTGAAATAAGTGAAGTTTATTGGGTTGAAGCTGAAACACATCATGCTACACTCAAAACAGATGTTTGATAAACAAACACCATGATGAAACTCCCTATGAGCTTTTATTTTGGTACACCCCCTAATATCAAGCATTTGAAAGTATTTGGTTGTAGATGTTTTGTTCTAAATAATATGAAAGAATTTTTTAGAACATTTCAACCAAAGGCAGATGGAGGTGTATTTCTTGGTTACTCTATGATTAGCAAAGTCTAAAGAGTTTACAACAAAAGAACATGAAAGATCGACGAATTTGTTCATGTGGTATTCTATGAAGGAAACAAAAAAATGCCTCTTAATGAATATCTCTCAGATAGGTTCAAGAAACTTATGATCAAAGTTTCTGAAGAAGAACACTCAGAAAGGAAAAACTCCATTGTTTAAAGAGAGGATGAGTCTAACGAAAAAAACATGAAGTGCCTAGTAACAACCAGATGACTCTAAGACATGATGAATAATTTCCTATGAGGATTCCTGAAACTAAGAATATTCCTCATAAAGAAGTTTTTGGAAATGACCTCTCAGGAAGTCACATTCCAGATATCTCTCACACTGAACAAGTGTCGGATATTATCGCACTTCAATGTGTAAAATATCTTAGATACTGAAGAAGTATCCAGTCAAAATCATTGTGATTCACATTCAAATCACGTTGATAATGACCCTACTAGTTCAAACCTATCACGAAATGGATAAGAGATCATCTTGCAAAGGATGTGATTGGTCATATTGATCAATGTGTCAGAACTAGGAGAGCAATTGCTGAAAATGCAAATTCTCTCTTTGGATGTTTTATCTCAAACATTGAATCTAAAACTATTGAAGATGAATTAAAGGATCAAGACTAGATCTCTGCAATACAAGAAGAGTTGGATCAATTTGAGAAAAAACAAGGTTTGGAAACTAGTTCCATTTGTGGAAGGAATATATGTGATTGGAACTAAGTGAGTTTTCAAAAATAAAATGAATGAGTCTGGTGAAATAACCAGAAGCAAAGCAAGGTTTTTTGCCAAGGGATTTACCCAGACTGAAGGCTTAGATTTGGATGCGTCATATGCACTAGTTGGAAGATTGGATGCAATAAGACTCTGTATGGCCTTTGCTACTCATAATGAATTTAATGTTTATCAAATGAATATCAAGAGTGCATTCTAAGAATGGTGAACTTGTTGAGGAAGTCTATGTTGATCAACTACCAGGCTTTGAAGTTTCTTTAGAAAGTAGAATGATTTATAAGGCTTCAAAAATCTCTATATGGATTGAAACAGGCTCCAAGAGCATTGTATGATACTTTAGCCAAATACCTTTTGAAAAGTGGTTTTAAGAAAGGTGAAGTTGATAAGACGTTTTTACCATAAACCATGAAGGGAAAGTACTTTTAGTTCAAGTATATGTTGCTGACATTATATTTGGATCTAAAGACAATCAACTTTTTGATGACTTTGCAAACCTCATGAAAAGCAAAATTGAGATGAGCATGATGGGAGAATTGAGACAACGAAGTGCAGCTCAGTTAGTAAGACGCTTCACCTCCAACCAATAGATTGGGAGTTTGAGTCACCTTTAGCCGTTTCAAAAAGAAATTATGGGAGAATTGAAAGTCAAGCAACTCGATGATGGAATATTCATTAGTCAAACAAAGTATGCAAATATATACTTAACAAGTTTAATCTCAAGCCTTCTGAAAAGAATGCAAAGATACCTATGAGCATAGGAACCAAAATGACTTATATTGAATCTGACAAGTGTGTTGAAGAACATAAGTATATGAAATTGATAAGTTCACTACTCTACCTTACTGCAAGCAGACCTGATATTCAATATGCACTTAGTGTGTGTAATAGATTTCAGACAAATCCTATGCAATCACATTACAACATTGCTAAGAAAATATTGAGGTATGTGAAAGGCAATGTAGATGTTAGATTGTGGTATCCTAAAGAAAGTGGATTAAGTTTAGTAGCTATTCTGATGTTGACTATGCTGGATCAATGCTTGATAGGAAAAGTATCTCAAGGACTTGCCAGTTTCTTGGCACTAGACTTATCTCTTGGTTGAGCAAGAAGCAAAACTCAATTGCTACTTCTACCACAGATGATGAATATATTGTTGTTGGGTGTTGTGCATCACAAATTTTGTGGATACAACAACAACTCAGAGACTATAGACTCAATGAAGAGAAAACTCCCATTTTATGTGACAACACAAGTGCTATTGCTATAACTCATAATCCTAAGTTTCACGCCAGAACAAAGAACATTGATGTTAGACACCACTTCATAAGAGATCATGTTGGCAATATAGAGATACTCAAGGTTGGCACTGAAGACCAACTTGCATATATCTTCACAAAGTCATTGCAAGAAAGCAGGTTTTTAATCTTAAGACATAATCTAGGGTTAATGGAGCTACCTAAGAACTGAAAATTTCAAAGGGTTATGAGAATAGGAACTCAGAAAGTTGCTAAGTATTTGGAACGGGTATCCATATATTTAAGGTATTTTGGTACAAGTATTTTCAAGTATCTGAAACGGGTATTCATATACTAAGGAAAATCCAAAGGCATCTTACCTTTGATTTTTGTAATATCACTTAGTGAGGGGGAACATAAAGTATACAAGTACAATTCTCTGAAAGTCAAACTATGTCTAGATTTGTTTGTTTTTACCATTCATATGCTAATCCACATAAAAAAAAGACTTGAACTCAGATTGACAAGTCCCAAGGTTTTACCTTCTCACACGATAGGATTGACTTGTGATTACACCTTGTCAAAATTTATAATGAGGGCACTATTACATTTCTTGATGATATCATTGCTGAAGAAGCAATGAGATCCATTAATGAATAAATCGTTTCATCTCAATGGATGAGATTAATCGATAGTAAGAAAATGACTATAACGATAGTCATGGCCCACACTGCGTTTAATAAAAAGCAATACTTGTAACCACACCGATGCAGCATACACGATTGCATATGCATAACGTGTGTATGTATTATGTAACTGTTGTGATTCACTCGCTATATATAAAGGATTTTGATGAAAGACAAACACTTTTGCCAAATTCGAAATTTGGCACTTGCATCAAAATAGCATAAACTCTCTAAGTTCTGCAAATTCCCCTGCATATCTCTTCTGTTCCTATTAGTTCTTTTGAAAACGAAGCACTAATTTAGCATACTAATCTTCTCGACTTTTCATATCTGAACTACTATAAGAGATGGCTCCCAAACGTACTTCAAGTTCTAAGGCTTCTACCTCTGTTGCTACTGAAAAGCAAGCACCTAATCTGGAAATTTCAAACAATAGGCTTCAAATGGATTTTAACCCTGAACACTGGACTAAAAATCACATGATGCAGTATGGAGGTGCTTTCGGGGAAAAGCATCTTGGATATGTGATTCCGGCTCTGGCAGATAGAAGGACTATCCTCGTATTGCTTGAAAAAGCACATATCAAGGGTTTCCTTTCGGATCTACCCAGTGGATGTTCATCACTGGATGTACTCGAGTTTTACAACAACCCGGACGTAATCACAAAGGTGATTGACAGGGCTGAAAGAGTGTCTTTCAAAACCAAGGTCCAAGGCCTTGAAATCGAAATGGACTGTCAAGCTTTTCGTGCGACATGTTGGATTTGATAAATCAAGGCGATGAGTTTGAAATAAATCTCAAGGATGAGAAATTGATTGGAGGTGCAAAGGAGGTTCACAGTGATGTCTCAGACATGTCCATCTCATATACTCCCCCATCATTCATTTTGGAAGATATCAGGACAAGACACTTGTTTAAACACTGGAATGTGTTGGCTTGCATTCTTCACCGAGATTTTGATGGTCTCGAGGGAGGAGCAGACCAAATCAGTCTTGAATGGTGGATAATGATGTACATTATGAGAAGCCAACTTGAATAGATGAAAAATCCTTTCAATTGGGGTAAGTACTCGTTCATCAAATTGTCAAGGATCTGAAAAGCTTTGATGTGAAAATTGAAAAAGGGCTTGCTGAGCATAAAGATATTGTGTTGTATGGACTGAAAATATGCTACATTCTAGAGAAGCCTGGTGTTAAGCTCAGAGACCCAGAGGACGTTGCTACAAGTGATGTGTTGTATAAACACACCTACAACAACTAGGTAAAGAAAGAAGACAAAAGGAAAGTAGATGATAAGCCTGAGGAGGCTAAAGTTGTTGAACCAAAGAAGCCTAGAACCAAGAAGAAGAAACATGTGCGCAAAACTTCAAAAACTCCTGCAAAGGATATTCAACCAAAGATATCCTCGCTCCAGACTGCTCCTGTGGCAGTCAGTCCCAACCACTGCTCCCATCCCAGAAGATGCATCAATTGGTATATTCGGTCAGATTATACTCTAAGTATACGCAGCGAAAATTTAAGAAATTTATGACCAACATGATGACAGTAATTCAACGTGCTAAACATACATAAATGAAGCTTACTCTAATAGCTCTGATTGATGCCTATGGGTTGCAACTCATCACAAGCAAATTCGAATCTGCTCCTTTGTGATTGCATCCCCATCTTCGAGTTCCTCTAGTCCCTCTCCAAGTCGGTTTCACTCCTCGTGCGAATCCAGATTGTTTGTTACTCCTCAAACCTCGGTATCCACAGGAGTTCCTTTTACCAATAAGAACGCTAGGATGTGGAGAATACTATATTGAAGTGTTTTAGGAAGAACAATATCGAATTTGTTTCCCTTTCATTTTGTCTTGTAGTGAAATATATGATAAGCATAATCTAACTATCTCATATCTTTTCTCATCAAGAGTTCTGTCTGATATTTAGCTTTCTCCAAGAAAGAAAACTTATATGTCACTTATGATCATTAATCACAATTACAAGACCAAAAAAGAGCCCAATAAATCGTAAAAGGAAAGAAGAGACAAAAAGGTAACAAGAAAGTGGGAGTAATGATGGGACACACATTCCCATCTTTCAACTTCGAGGGCACGCGCGTGCAACATGCCCGTTTCCCTTCATGCTGGGCCAAATGGCCCAGCTCACTCTCTTCTCCTTCTTTTATTTTGTTGTGGCACATTTACTATTTCAAGCCCAACTTTAAAATTGAAGTTTAATTCCAAATTAATCCAAGTGTAACACTTTATTTTAATTGTTCAAGTCCAATTTGAACCAACTACAATTATTCTCATATTATTTATAATAAATAATATTCTTACATTATTTACAATAAATAATGTTTTATCAACATCCTAAGTTTGGTAAAGTATTCTCCATATAGTGTGATGCATAGGGCCTATATTAAGCAGTAATCCAATTAAGTTCACAGTGAAACTTCAAGATAATTTACCAGACAATATTAATATATAAGGACATTTGTGAGGATATACAAACCACCTGTAATGTAAGGATCTAATGATGGTACGGTCCTTTCATTCATGAATACTCGAATAAGTCTAGAACTTGATTTCATGTTTGTTCCAATAACTTATTCATTTCTTTCTCAATCTTGTTAGTTGATCCTCGATCGTATTCAAACACCATTTTGAATACATCCTAATGCATTGGCTAATGACTAACGATCAACCTAACTGTAAGATGTAAAGTATTCTCTCCAATGTCTATTGAGAGGATTGAATCTTATCTTGGCTCAACTACTACTCACATGTGCTCCGTGGTGTACCAAACGCATGCCGTATCTACCCCCATTAGAAGTATAAGCATTGGTCATGGTCAAAGTACACGACTTCACACATGTATTCAGTATTAACCTTAAGTCAAAGGACTAAAACATCACCTTACACACCGATACTTCCATAGACATGAATAGAATTAACCAAATGGTTTCTCGGCGGGTCTACCAACACCCTCTAAGGTGTCCATACATCTATCATGAAGGAACAAGTTATTCGTATTCGTGAGAGCTACTACATTCTCTAAGAATATGATGCAGATCACATACCAATCTCTAATGGAATTCAATTGGGACCATTTTAGGACTTACGCTATGTCATCCAAATTCTCACACACTTGATGATAACATGAAGTCCAATGGAGCATCTTATCGAATTATTAAAATAACTAAATAATCAATTCAATAAATACAGTGCGAATCTTATCTCTATTAATAAATTGAATGTGATCTAAGTACATAAAATCCTTGTAAAAGTTTGTCTCTCAGGGGTGTTGTCCAAGACTGTCCCTTGAGATGGCAGAAAATTGGTTTTCATAATCGATCCTGCCAGTGATGCAAGAGGACTTTTGTGATCGCGAAGCATCTTATGTTTTGCTCCTACTGTCTGTAAGATGTCCACCCAGTGATATGCTTCCATCACATGTTCCTCTTTTACTCCCACTAAATCGTTGTCAACTCCATTTGACAACCTTTCAATCTCAATGTTATTTCGTGGTTCTTTCTTCAAGTTATATTATGTTGAAATTTTGTTCCTTGAAGGCAAAGTCGAATTTCCTAGAAAAGATGAGCTCGTGTTCATCACAAGAATAGAAATAGTAACCTCTGATTTCCCTAGGATAACCAACGAAGTAACATTGTTCACTTTTTGTTTCCAACTTGCTAGTGAGCATTTTCTTTATAAATGTCGGACAACCCCAGGTTCGCACGTGTGAAGGAAAATGCTTCTCAACTTACTTAGATGGAACACGATTCAGAATGTAAATTGAATTTTACATATCCCCATAAGAATGTTGGAAGAGTTGAGAAGCTCAACATGGATCTTACCATGTCTAACAAGGTTCAATTTCTCCTTTATGAAACGCCATTAAGTTGTGGTGTTCCCAGAGGTTTCCATTGAGATCGAATCCCATTTTTATTTTAAGTAATTTGTAAACTCTTTGCTAAAGTATTCTCCTCCTTGATCTGATCGTTGAGTTCTTAATACTTGCTTCGAGTTGATTTTCTACTTCATTCGTATACTCATTGAACTTCTCAAATTCGTTTTTATGCTTCGCACGAAACACATGTCCAAATCTAGAGAAGTCGTCGATAATAGTTATGAAGTATGAAAAATCTCCCCTAGCTTGAGTTGCAGAAGGTCCACGCTCATTAGTATGGACTAACTCAAGTACCTTCTCGGCTCGTACTCCCTTTCCTAGAAGGGGTTTATTGGTCATCATTCCTTTGAGACATGATTCACAATTTTCATATGATTCAAAATCAAATGAAGATAAATAATCTAACTTATTTAATCGTGCAATCTGTATCTCATTGATGTGACCAAGTCTACAAAGTCACAAGTAGCTAGGATTCTTAGCATTACTTAATTTTGACCTTTTGTTTTGCAAATGAAATATATTATGTCTACAGTCAAGCAAATATAAACCATTCATAAGAGGGGCAATTCTATGGTTGATATCATTATACAAAATGTAACAATTAATATTTGCAATATGAAAGGAACAACCCATGTTGTCTAAAACACGAATGAAAATAATATTTCTAATGATTGAAGGAATAAAATAATAAATATTGAGTTCCAAAGTAATTCCGGAGGGTAAATCTGATATGTTAGTTCCTACGCGCTCGGCAACAACTCTTGCTCCGATTTCCACGCGTAGGTTAACTTCCCTTGGTCTAACCGGTTTGATGTCATATAGGCCTTCCACATTATTACAAATGTGTGAGCCACATGTTGTATCTAATACCCAGCAGTTGGAATTATTTGTAGACATATTTATCTCAACGATAAATATACTCTTTCTGTTAATTATGATCTGGCCATAAATTTTCAACATGTTGTTGAAAGTATGTATGTCCTAGAGGCAATCATTTATAAGGATGATATGTACTATGATCACATTCAGTTTATTATTGTTTAATAATATTGTTATTGCCATTGCATTTGTTAAATTGATTATTTGGTTGTTTGGATAATTCGATAAGATGTTCCCTTGGACTGTGCGATTATCACCAAGTGTGTGAGAACTTGGACGACATAATGTAAGTCCTAAAATAGCCCCCGTCGAGTGTCATTGAGATTTGGGATATTAATGACACGTTAGAGATTGGCATATGATCTGCATCATATTCTTGGAGAATGTAGTAGCTCTCACAACTACGAAAGACTTGGTCATTCATGATAGATGCATGGACACCTTAGAGGGTGTTGGCAGCCCCGCCGAGAAACCATTTGGTTAATTCTATTCATGTATTAGTCCTTTGACTTGAGGTCAATACTATTACATGTGTAAAGTCGTGCACTTTGACCATGACCAATGCTTGCACTCCTAATGGGATAGATACGGCATGCGTTGGGTACACCACGGAGCACATGGGAGTAGTAGTTGAGCCATGATAAGATTCATTCCTCTCAATGAATATTGGAGAGAATACTTTAAATCTCATAGTTATGTTGATCGTTAGTCATTGGCCAATGCATTACGATTTATTCAAAATGGTGTTTGAATATAATCGAGGATCATTTAACAAGATTGAGAAAGAAATGAATAAGTTATTGGAACAGACATTAAATCAAGTTCTACAATTATTAGAGTATTCGTAAATGAAAGGACCGTATCATCATTAGATCCTTACATTACATGTGGTTTGTATATCCTCACAAACGTCCTTGTATATTAATATTGTCCGGTAAATTGTCTAGGAGTTTCACCGTGAACTTAATTGGATTAGTGATTAATATATAAGGCCCTATGGGTCACACTATATGGTGAATACTTTGTCAAATTAAGGATGTTAATAAATATTATTTATTAAAAATAATATAAGAATATTAATTAGTGTAAATAATATGAGAATAATTTTAATTAGTTCGATTGGACTTGAACGGTTAAAATGAAATGTTATAGTTGGACTAATTTGGAATTAGAGTCCAATTTATGAAGTTGGGCTTGGTTGGGCCAAGAAGTGAAGGAAATGGAGAAAGATTGGGCTGGGCCGGTTGGCCCAGCAAGAAGGTTGCACGCACCAGGAGAATAAGTTAGGCGCGTGCATTGCACGCACCCGTTACGAAAGTAATGGGGAGGTTTTAATGTCCCCATCATGCCATCATCATTATCTTTTCCTTTTCTGTTTTGTTCTCTTCAGTTTTTGGCCCAGGTCTCTAGCTCTGCAGTGTAGTAGAAAACAGTGTATGGTTTTTGGGAGAAAATATACAACAATATAATTTTTGTGAGGAAACAAAATATTCTAGAAGTGACAAAATAGTGAAGAATAATTTGATTGATTCTTCTAAAACACTTCTCAACATCCAAACCCAAAACATCCTAGCGCTTTTCTTGGTAAAAGAAACTCCTGTGGATACCAAGGTTTGAGGAGAAACAAACAGTCTGGAGTCCCACGAGGATTGGGATTTGCTTGGAGAGGATCTCGAAGTTGTTGATTATACGAAGCAGGAGATTGACTAGTTGTTGGACTTTTTTGACCCCGTGTTGCACACTGACAACTACGAACTGGAATTCCTATCAAAGTAAGATTTCAGTTTATTCAAGCACGTTAAATTATTGTTATCAAGTTGGTCTAATTTTTTTTGAAATTCCGTTGCGTGTGCTTAGAGTACAATCTGACCAAATATACCAACAGTGGTATCAGAGCTAGACTTCATTCAACAGTAATTTACGTGTTTTACTGTATATGCTTTGTTTGCGTTCTGAGTTAAAGAATGCAGTTGATAAAAATTTCAGAATTTTTATTATTATTAAAATTGGATTTTTATAATTTAATAACTTTTTTTTTGTTATTGTTCATCGTGAAACCCAGTTCGCGATTTACTGTTCATCGGCCACCCTTTTTCCGACCACCACCTTCGGCGGCCGTGTTCCGCCACCACAAGCCACGCCGTGACCTTTTCCCTCTTTTAGCCCGTGCCGATACTGACGATTCTTGTTTGAAAGCTTTCGAAGCTTTGGCCACCATTGAGTTTCGAGTTTTTCATGTTAATGGTGAATTGTTATTTTACGGGTTTTGAGAAGGGATAGGATGATATGAACGACATGATTTGATCATGTTTGTGGTTGGATTGTGTTTTGATTCAATTTGAAACTATAAGGAGCTGTTTGAGGTTTTGGAAAACTCAAAGGACTTCTATTTGAGAAGATGAAGGGGTTTACCGCAATGTTTGAAATATTACAGGGACTGGATTGAGTGTTTTAAAGAGATTTGGGAAACTTGTATGAAATCAAAAATGTCAGGGACTTTGTGTAAATTTGACGTTTTTTGAAAATGTGCAGAGACATACACTTGTTTTTGTTTCTTACACTTGGGTACAAAATGATTCTGTCTGTTTCAATTGAGTATAGTACAAGAACATTCTGCTATTTTCTATTTGATACAAAATGCGTCTGTTTATTGCAATTGAACACAGAACTTCTGAGAATTTTGAATTTGACCCAGAAATCTTTTTGAAAATTATTTTAAGATTCTGGAAATTATAAAAAGGCCCCAAAAGTTTAGAAACTTTAAAATAGTTCATAAATTGTTTGTGAAAATTGTTTAAGGGGATCAATTAATCTTTTGAAGATTGATAAGTTGTGTAGAGACACCTTAAAGTTTTTGAAACTTAACAAATGCATTCTCTACCTCTTTTTGATTGTCATATATGTACGTTTGATTCTCTATGTGAATTGCTTTACTTTAAAGTAGCATAGAGTCCGCATTTTTGCATGTTGGGTAGGCGGCGTCCATTATATGTCGGACCGCGTTAATGCATGTATGAGTAGGCGGTGCTCATTACTTGGTAGTCCGCGTGTTGCATGATTGGGTAGGCGGCGCCCATTATGTGTTGCGTATTTGGATCTTGGTC
>JAYMSP010001828.1:0-28499 GCA_036897095.1 Plantago elongata | reverse complement strand
TAGGAAGAATAACGTTAGGTTGCCAATTCTCAAGTCCATATAAATGAGCATGAAGGGACAAGTTAAATGAGCGATGGAGCTGGGAGTGTTGGAAGAGATGATCCAGACATATTCCTTAGGAAATTAGTTGCAATTAACCTAATTGTTTTTTGTGTGTTCTTATATTGTCTGACTTGATGTATTTGAAAGTGTGCAAGAGAACATGAAATAGTATCAAAAATATGAAATCCCCCAAACTATTTAACATGCTAGGCAAAAAAGGGTAAAAATGTAAACTATATAGAGTTATCTTGCCGTCCTTTCATAATAGAATAATATATTCATTTCGATATGCAAGTTTAATCAAGGTATAAATTGTTTGTAGGTACAAAAAGTATGTAATTAGAGTTTAGTGCAGGGATGGACACAGAAAAAATTGTTAGGGGAAATGACTGTTACTCTTACTTATAAAGATTAAAATTTTACTGTACAATTTTTAGGATGGCAACTGATGTTATTTCAAGAGAAACATTTATTATATGAAGAACAACCATTACACCAATTTTATAATAAAGTATTATAAAGTTTATAAATATAATCTATTTACAATATAGTACCATTATCAATTTGTAATTATGTTTGTTCCTTTAATAGGTATTGGAATGGTTATCTACAATATTTGTGAGATCTTTTTCCTCTTGAATAGAGTATTAAAAGGCTAATATGTAACTTTCTTAAATATATTAACTCACAAACGACATATTAATAATTTCATAGTGCGCATGAAAATAAAATAAACAAATTCATAAGTATTTTTTGGAATATACTTATCCCAACTTAGTTATAATTCAATTACACATGAACTCACGCGTCATTAAATCAATTAAAAACAGGTCAATATGAATCTAATTAATCATAAACAATTAATGACATGAAAGTCCATGTCATGCTACATAAGAAGCCACATCAGCAGATTATGCCACATACTCGTCGGTCAACGTCGGATGATAAATTAGGCTTATCTGTAATACATCAAACAACAGAGGGTAACCTGTATTTGACACAAATAATAAGGTGTGTATGTGAAATTCGCCCAAATTCCTATTATTTGGTCATTCTTCGGAACTATGTTGATGATAGGAGGTAAAGAAACTTGCAAAATGGATAGGGGCTTGAAATTTAGACCATTAACCAGTTGCCTTGCCACTCCACCAAATACAAAACATGTCACAATAATATGAATGTAACTTTCCGTACCTTGACACCCCGAGTTTTCGACCTATATAATTTTTGCTGAACTGTTTTGTTTGTTCCATCATACTAACATATATCATATTTCACAATGTTTATCCTTGTTTGTACGAACAGTCGAACACCATAAAATGTTGATGAGAAAGTGTAGCCTGGGAGGGCCGATGACTGATACTATAGAGTATATAGTATTAATCTATTATCGATGCTGAGTGTACGTGACTCCGCCACTAAACATGAATAGATGGTTAATTTTGTACTTATATATGGTGTCTAGCTAGTACAGTATGTTAATATTGTTACCTGTACACAATTTACAAGAGCCACATGGTAATAGGAATAACATATATATAGTATATTAGTAATATGTAATTAAAAAAGCAGATGATGACGTGTGTTCAGTGAGGTGGAAGTTATATTAGTTAAGTTACAAATATAAAATATAATTAAAAGCCTGCTTAGGAAAAATTAATGAAATTGGCAGGTTCAGTTAGTGTTACGTTAATTTGTGGCGTGATTAATTAATTAGTTTTAGACTTTTAGGCATGGAACGAACAAAATAAAAGCAGTGCACGATGATGTACAATTAAGTCAATCAAATTACACGTGAATTTCTGAAATTAATTAATGCGCTCACTGCCTGCCTTCATTACCAAACTATATCACCAATCACTATTAATTCTAAACAACCACATAAACTGTTTATCCCACACCCCAGCTGCTGCTTTCTGCGCGTTCACCAATCAATTAATCCGAGGACTAATCCGCGTATGCACATCAGCTTGTAGGGATGGTTGGGATCGTCTCTTAAATTTTCTGTGCAGTAACAACCAAATACCTAAACGAGTCCTTTAAGTTTAAACTTCTTCAGAATTATTAGAATGCATTTGTTGTTTGGGTATGTTATTTAATTCGATGTAAAAAGAAATGGATTCTAAAAGGTGAGGAATGAGGTGTATAATGTGTTTAGTGAATCATGCTTGTAGCAGGGCAAGTTAGAATGGGGCGTTCATTGCACTTAAAACTTAAAAAAAGAAAATTGTGTATGTAATATTTTCATCAATTTAAAATCTGACTCTCCAAACACCTAAAATAATCTCATATATATAATTTTGTTTCACTGAATTTTAAATTTTGAGTTCGTTCTTAATTATCTGTTGATAATGTAAGTATAAGATTGATATAATATCTTTTTAAATGAGAAATTCATTAGTTAAAGTCTTAAAGGAATTATTCGGGAATTACAAGGTCATTCTAAATGTACGATTTGTCATTCTTTTCTACATTCAAATTGGGAAAAGTTACATGGGTCCTGGTGGAATGGAACATAAATGGTTCATTTTCTGCAGTGGATTTATCTAAGGCTCTAGATGGTTTAAGAAATTTTGAGGAAAACAAAAAGAAATGAAGGAATCTTTAATTTCTCATGTTTATTTTGATGAAAAATGAAATAGTGAAAAGAAAATTGTAGAAAACCCTGAAAAAATGAAAAAACAACAATAAAAGAGATAATTATAATAAATTCTTATATGTTTATTATTCACCTTGATCTATATACATATATATTCAAATTATTTTATTTATAACATTCATTATATACATATATATTCAAATTATTTTATTTATAACATTCATTATATACGTATGTTAATATCTTGTCTTTATTAATAAGTTCTATAACTATATCCTATGTAGCGATAAATATAGATACTCCTCATCAAAGTACAGCTTTTTCAATTCTTTTCACCTTTTATAATTATTTCAAGTTCTGTTTCATTATTCCAAATGTTAATTTGTATGTAATTAAAAACTACATGTTGATCAAATAATAACATTATTTTGTACTCGTACACCATTTAATAAAAATAAAAGATCGAAAAGAAAAAAAATTAAAAAGAAGAAAAAATGCCACATAATTAACTGTTAATTTTCATAGAAAACTGAAAAACTACCAAAGCAGAAAAAAGGAAAAACACTAGTTTTCCTTCTACATTTTTCCAAGGAATTTGATTTTCCTTTCAATTCTTTTCCTTTCTCTCTCAGAATCACTTAAACCATGCAGGGCCTAAAATATCATTAGAGTTGCTTCATTTCTTTATAAGAAAGGCAAAACATCATTTGACCACCGACGAAAGATCTTTCATCCAGTTGAATTTGGTAAGTGATGAACAATGAAGTGCAACTCAGTTGGTAAGACGCTTAGGTTATGATTCGAATCACTTTTACCGTTTAAAAAAAACTGCATAATTAAGTGATTCTAGAGATATCTGTGAATAACAATGAACTGTAGGTTTATTGATAACTGAATGAAGAAGATAGTCTTCACAAATGACAACAAGTAAGTATCATAATGTACAGAACTTTTTTTTATATAGACAGGGTAAAGCTAGAAGAAAACTAACTTAACTAACAAGGTAGTTAATTATGTTATGTAACTGTCTCATCTCCTTTACTTGATTTATGTTGTATCCTTGAGACCCCCCTCAAGATGTGCGTGGATATTAACAAGTGCATCTTGGAGCTGAATGTAGTAAACAAATCAAGTGGCAATGATTTAGTAAGGAGATCTGCAACATTCTGCTAAGGAGTGTATATGCATGAAGTTTGATGCACAATTCCAAGCTCAGCATAAAACTTTTTCATAATAAACTCAACTCCATTGTCTGTTCTGAAACACTTAATTTAAGCATTGTACTGTGTAAACACCATGTTATAAAACAAATTCATGTGTGACTGAAGTTCAGACTTAGCCTTCATCAGATAAATCCAAGTTACCCTGGAATAATCATCAACAATAGTCAAGAAATATGTATGCCCTTGATAACTAGGAACAACATATGGACCCCATATATCACAATGCACTAAACCAAAGCATTTATCAGATACAGAGGTACTAATAGGAAACTTGCTTCTTTTATGCTTTGCAAAGTGACATATAGTATAATGAAAATCATGTTTACAATTCTTTAAACTTGGAATCATTGAAATACACTTGAATGAGGCACGTCCAAGCCTTGAGTGCCAAATTTCTACATAAGAAATTTCAGAGTTTGAATGAGAACCATTATGACTTTGAGTTACAACTAAAAAACTTGGTTGAACTTGATTTACAAAAATAGAATTTGCAGAATTTGAGTTATTCTCAGAAACACACAAGCTTGCAGAACTGGAAGAAGTGAAATTGAGATGATATAAACCATTATTTTCCTTAACATGACCAATCTCTCTAGCATTGTCCTGCACAATGAAATGTTTAGCACTATACAATGGACATTTATCAGAACTAAACAAGACATGACATAAACTTCTTTTAGTCAGACTACTAATAGACAATAGATTGTAAGAGAAAGAAGGAACAAACATTACATCTCTCAAATACAAATCTTCATTTAACTGAATATCACCAACATGTGTAGCTTGTGTATGATTATTATTAGGCAAATTAATAGTAAAATGCACATCTCTTGGTTGAGTAGAAAATAAACTCATATTGCAAACCATATGATATGTGGCCCCTATATCCACAAACCAAGTACTCATATCTTTAGACTGAAAACATTAAAATAATATTTCATGCCATGCAAACATGTAGGTTGAATGTCAGAGACATCAGAAGGCAATGTTGCTATAGCAATGTTGGCTGAATGAATGAATTGTTCAGACTGTTGATGTTGTGATTGAGTATGCTTTTGAAAAGTAACAAACTGATTGAACTGTTGTTGTAAAGATGGATCAGTTATTAAATTGTTATCTTCATCACTATCACCAGCTTTAACAACATTAGCAGAAAGTCTTCTATTTCCTCCATTTCCATTTTCTTTAGATGTTCTCCAACCAGGTGGAAACCCCAATTAGTTGAAAACAAGTATAAGCAGTATGATTTAACATACGATAGTGAGAACACTTCTTCTTGCCTTTCTCCTTAGTATAAGTCTGATACTTCCCTCCACCACCACTAGAATTTGACCTCATTTGTGGTGGCATGTATGAATTATTGGTTTTAACCAACATAGCAGCTGTATCCATTGGGGGTAGAAACCAATGGTTGGCAAATAGACCTCTAAGCTTCCTCTTGAAGCAATGTAGAATACACCTGAGTAAGAGATGGAATGGGCTTTTCCAGTAACAACTGGCTACGCAAATTATAGTAAGACTCATCCAATCCCATTAAAAACTTCATCACTGCATCTTTCTGTTGTGTAGCAATGACTATCTTCAACAACTAACAAGTACAACCAGCTAAAGCTCCACAAGAACACATCGATGCAGGCCTATAACTGAGATACTCATCCCAAATACACTTAAAACTATTGTAATATTGAGTCATATATTGTGGACCTTTAGAAATTTTAGTCAAAGAAACCTCCAAGGCAAAAACTTTTGGTCCATCAGAAGCCTCATACCTGGAATGTAACTCCATCCAGACATCTTGAGGAGATTCTGAGTATAACAAGCTATTTCGAATGTCTTCTTGAAGTGACATATTGATCCAAGACAAAACGAGAGCATAAGCCTTCTCCCACGCCCCGTACAAAACCTCATTAGAAACATTCGGAACTGACAATGATCCATCGACCAATCGAAGCTTATTTTTCACCTTTAAAGCACAAATAGCTGCCTTGCTCCATGAAACATAATTATCGCCAGTGAAAATGACAAGAATTACCTGTAAACCAGGATGATCAGCAGTGTGGAAATAGTACAGAGACGATGAATTCTCAGCTGGATTCAACGACGGAACAAAACTTGTAGACGCCATTGATGAATCGATTCAAAGAAAACGGTTATCAGAGTATTCAATCGAACGAAAAACGTATTCGATCAAGAAACAAATCGATTGTTGAATGAACAAATTGACAACGAACAAATTTGTGAATGCGGAAGAACTGGTAAAAAATGGATCGAATTGATATCAGAATCACAGGATGATTCTTTCTGATACCATGTGAATAACAATGAACTGTAGGTTTATTGATAATTGAATGAAGAAGATAGTATTCACAAATGACAATAAATATCATAATGTACAGAACTCTGTTTATTTGGACAGAGTAAAGCTATAAGATAACTGAAGAAAAGTAACTTAACTAACAAGGAGGTTAATTCTGTTATGTAACTGTCCCATCTCCTTTACTTGATTTGATGTTGTATCCTTGAGAATATCCTGGATTAGAGTCATTAGACCCCATACGTGCAACAAAAGTTCCTGGCTCTTGTATATATGCACATTGATTCAATAGCATATTTAGATATTTATAATCTGATGATATTGTTAGGTTATGATACTAATTCTTTTTCGAAGCCAAATTATTACTTATTAGGATCATAGTCATGCATTCTTCAAACCCAACATTACATCAATTGGACAAAGTATTGATGTAATGTTGTGGAAGCATTATTCTGCGCCTTATACACTAAAGCTTATCAATGATATTTGTCATTATAATCCACTACCCGTCTACCCCCACTATTACAGCAAAGCAGCCCTCTACAATACATAGTTAATAGTTGAAAAATCAAAGCAAGAGCTATAGTCTGGATTTTATTGAATAAAACAAAAAAATCCAATTTTTTTTATATAAAGGACTGAAATCTGGGTCAGTTGCATTCCTAGTAGTGTGCACTGATAAATTAATAAGTTTAAATTTCTGTAAGAAAAAGGAAAAACTAGCTAGGAATGACCCCGCCTTGTATTCTTAAATTTTATCCGAACTCAAAATGTAGCATTTGGTGGGAGAGATCTTCTTTTTAATAAACAAATGATGGATTGGTAAAATATCATTTTATTATAACGTAATCGAGTGGTAAGGGAGTTATAAATACAAGTATTAAATGAAGTGATGGAGTTACGCACTATGATTTTATTCGCAATGGAATATGTAGTACTCTGAATATGTTCGACCCCATTACATTATGTCTATACCTTCAATTTCTTATCACTTGACCACCTTTTCACTTTTTGGTGATTTATATTAATTGTAATACGAATAGAATATATAAACATGCAATGTATATTAAATTCTTGAAAAAAAACATTGGTAACACTAAATATTGCTTCTAATTGAGTAGTTACTTTTTTTAAAAAACAGCTAAAGTAACTCGAACTTCCGACCTATTTATTAAGGGTGAATCGTCTTACCAACTGAGCCGCACCTCATTTTCAATTAAGTAGTTACTTTAGTTTTGAAAATTGATGGCTTCATACAAACTATTTGTTACATTTAATAAAATGCATTAATTGCATTTATCTAAATTACACCAATTCTTCAAAGTGAAACCATTGGTATATTCATGGTAATAATAAACCTGATGTTTACTATTAATATTTTTTTTTTCTATCTATATATTCAAATATGTAAGACCGTTTCCTAGTTAATATACTTGTTTGAGATTAAGCAAAATATTTTACTTTAAAAAAAAAAACTTTTACATAGTTTAGATGAACTTTCCAACAGTAATTTACTGAGAATATTTGATAATTGTTGTTTATTATCAATTTAAATGTGAGCTTTAGTGATCTATCAAGTGTAGTAGTAGTAGTACGTAGTACTATAACAAAGAAAGAGCGCATACTACATTTTAACGTGTGATATATTATTCAGAAAATGAAGTCACTTGGTAGGAAAAGATAACTCAAACCTAAAAGAGCAAGTATCATAATTACGCATAAATGATATCTTAACAGATTTACACGTATATACCATCATGTTCGCTCTATATATATACGAATCCTCAATCACACTTCTCAATATAATTAACCCTCAAACATAAACCCATCCATCCTAGCTGATCGATGTCGACTCTCTACGATGCAATCCATTATTGGCTAGTCGACCACCCAATCATCAGCCACTTCGAATGGGACCCGCACCGCACATTCGGCGCCTCCCTCCTCTTCCCCACCGTCACTACCTTCGCCTACCTCCTCGTAACATTCCTCCTCCACCGCTACCCTCTCCTCCCTACCATACCTTCCGCCACCCTCCGTCTCATCTCCGCGTCACACAGCCTTGTGCTATGCCTCCTCTCCCTCATCATGGCTACCGGCTCGGCCCTCTCCATCCTCCACCAAACACCCGCTAACAATCCCACATGGTCCATATGCTTCCCACCGGGTGGAACCCCACGTCAGGGACCAATGTTCTTCTGGGGACACGTGTTTTACCTATCGAAAATTCTGGAATTCGTGGATACGTTACTAATCCTCCTTAGTGAGTCCCGATCCAGGAGATTGTCATTCCTCCATGTTTACCACCACGCAGTGGTGGTGGCAATGTGTTACATTTGGTTGGCGGCACCACAGTCAATGTTCTCGGAAGGGGTGGTCACGAACTCAGCGGTGCATGTGCTAATGTACACGTACTATTTTATGAGTGCACTAGGGTATCGTCCGTCGTGGAAGAAGATGGTGACGAATTGCCAGATCACGCAGTTCCGGTTCGGGTACGTGATGTCGTGTTGGATGTTCTACTTGCATTTTACCGGGTCACAGGGTTGTTCCGGAATACTAGCTTGGGTCTTCAATGCTATTTTTAACACGTCCCTTCTTCTACTTTTCCGCAACTTTCATGTCAAGAATTATTCCACAAAGACCAAGGAGGGTAGTGAGAAGATAGATGATAAAAAACAGTCTTGAAATGAACGTCAATGGTACGTAGGCAATTATAAATAAATTAAGGTGCATTTTTTATTTATATTATGTAATTTATTCGTGCATGTTCGTATTTACGAACCCCATGATTATAATTGCTTATACTAATCGATTGATGATCAGAATTCAGATTTGAGTTTGCTACTCTTACTTTGTATTCAAGCTGACGAACGAAAAGGTCAAATGGCTAATTTTAGATTAGTTAGTTTCCACTGCCTTTGCCTTTTTTTTCGTTTTTTGTTTTCATTTTCATTTTTGTACTTGATTTTCACTTATCTTTTACTATATTTTTGATTTCCTTTTCTTTTTTAAAAGTTACCAATCAGTATTTTACATTAGTAGCTATAGACTAGAGTGCTTGACCGATTAATCGTTCTAACGACCTTATTAGAATCTAGTTTCTTATCAGACACAACTCAAACAGTTTTTTAAGTATTGGCGGAGTATTCAACTAAAGTTTCTGCACTTAAAATGATGAACTAGGAATTTAGGATATAATTTTATGAACTCCATTGCTCTAATGGAGTAATGAGGACATTGATAGCATTTTCAATTTTATAACCTAACTGAATATGTATTTTTCAGTGTCGTCGTCTATACACGTGACAACACTTGTTGGACCTCCACGATACTTTAGTGTGTTGTCGAATTGCATTTACACCAAAGTTTTATACATTATGTTGCAACTATTGTTTTTTATGTTGCTATTTACAACACATGATGGATATCATGAAGCACTATCTAAGCATGTTGTAATATTGTAGCACAGACTAAACTTCTCCTGTTCTGGTTTAACATCACAGACCACACTTAATGACAGAACAATGAAAGCTAATGCAAAAACATGTAAATCAAGTACTTCGAGGTATACACAAACAAAAGAAAAACAGAAGATGATTCAGAACAAATTTCTAGTACATATTAGATAATTCTAGCAGCAGCCTGGAGGACCCTTTGTCCAGGAGCTGTTACACATACATAATACAACTTAGGATGCGTCTAGCTAGACTGAACATGCGCAAGCGAAACAACATTCTAAGAATTTACATCTATGAAATGCAGAAAATTTCTGGATACGTTCCCATAGTATGCGGAGGAACAAATTACAATAAAACTAGCATGCTGAACACCTTATTCATACAGCTGTGTCGCGGCACCTACCTTTAAGCACAACCAATAAGAGAAAGAAGAAATGTCTTGTAATGGCCAGACGTTTCTTTAGAAATGGCCTCTTTCAGTGTCTTCCCATACTTCTTTTCATACTCTGCTTTTATATACTGCATATCTATCTCCGCTCTTGTCACTATTACTCGTATAAGGGTTGTATCATCAGTTCCCATGCCCTTCATTGCCTTATGCAGCACCTGAATTTTCATTAGACAGAACTGGTCAGCCCAGTAGTCCACAATATATTCCAACTTTTGAACCAGTTGGTTGCAGACATAATAATTTAGCTACATTTGAACAACTACCGGTCTTTCTCAAGAGATGGTATTTATTATTTAGTGCGTTGTGATCTTCTATATCTATATTTGAAAGATTACATGTACTAATAAAATTAGAATATCCAAGTTGGTCAAATGCAAGCACTTTCTAACAGATGCAGTTGCAAAATTGATGACATTGAATGTGTTTTACAATTAAGAAGCAGAACAGGCTTTTGTTTAAGAATAATATGCAAACTAACAGGTATTCAGGATAGCACATTGCCGTTGGTAGCATTGATATTGGAAAGACAGAGGTGATAATACGAATGTTGACCATGATCTTTATATAGATGAGTATTGTGGAATTTAGGTTGAGTTAACAAGTTCACAAATCACAATCACATTTGTCAGAGCTTGATTTAGTTTCCTTAGAGTTTTGAGTCACTTTACTGAACTAATCTAGTAATTTTTCCTGTAAGTGATTTATCAGTTAATATTGCTATAGTAACTTCTGTATAATTTCATATAACAGACACCATGACATCACTGCCACTCTGTAATCTGTAGTATATAGCAAGGTCTCACTGATGTTATCCAGCTATTTTCTTACCATTTAAAGATTAGTACTGTGCAAGAGAGTTCTTTGTGTAATACTATTATGCAACTGTATTCTTTTACACACAACAATAAACTCTATAATTCACTGTTGAACCTTTCAACTGTCATTGAGTTATTCTCCATACTCCTAAATCATAATTCTCTGAGCACATTATTATGTTAACCACAATACTATTGTCTGAATGCATTAAAGATACACAGCCATGTATTACAATAAAACACTTCCATAGAACATAAGCCATAATACTATTGTCTGAATGCATTAAAAAGATACACAGCCATGTACAACAATAAAACTCTTCCACAAACCATAATACTATTGTCTGAATGCATTCAAGATACAGTCATGTACAACAATAAAACTTGGGAACTATGTATGCACAAAAGGGACAACGAAGCGCAGCTCAGTTGGTAAGACGCTTCACCTCCAACCGATAGGTCGGGGTTCGAGTCACCCTTTAGCCGTTTCAAAAAAAAAAAAAGTATGCACAAAAGGTATCGCTATCACCATAATGAACCAAGAGAAACAGTAAATTTGCACATTCTAAGATAAAGCTACAACAAGTGCAGTTTATTACCTTAGCAAAGTACTTTCCGGGGTTTTCAGCAGACTGCAGAATAGTCAGGAGTCCAAACCTAAAGTTCCCAGAGGTTTCACTTTTTATGGCCTGCAGAATATAGATATTAGTATGCAGGGGCAAAGAAGAGAACACAAAATAATCATATCTGTGATGGAAGGCAAAAAGCGTACCTTTTCTAGTGAGCCTGCATAAATCGCGTGATATTCAGAAGCAATTGCAGTCAGTTGAGCCCTGCTGTGATCAGTGAAAATGCGAATAAAAATGCCCTCATCAGTACCGATCTTCTTCTCCCCAGCATCGAATAGAGATTTAGCATCATGCTCTGCCATTTGTCTGTTCACTTCTGGACCTTCATACACCATTTTACTAATACGGGCAAGCAGCAACTGCAGATGGAATAAAGTTGCATCAATGTATTAACTACATGCTGTATAAATTCCTCATGTGTATATAAGTAAAATCACCAAGCTATAACAAAAGGATTCCCCGAAATGGGTGATATTTGTCCTTGTATAGAGATTTATTGGAAAGCTATTGATGCTAAGTATTTATTCGACTGGATATTGTAATTGTAATATCGTATCTCAAAAAAAAAAAAGAAAAAAAAAAGGCTATAACAAAAGGAGAAAATTTGATGTTTTAAATATTGATATGTATTTTCTACTTGATACTTTAGTTTGATGTTTAAACTTTGTGTGAAATTGCATTTCTATGTTTTGAGCACTTTGCTCGTAACAAGCGATGCTTACATAGTTCTAACCAAGAGATGTAAATTGAATTCAAGTGTTCTTAAAGAAGCGAGAGGTTTGACTCTTATGCAGCCTAATATTAATTTCTCAGTTTTCCATGAGCAAAAACTCAAGGTGTACTATATTTTTAATGTTCCTTCTGTTTTCTGTTTTTCTGGATATTCAAACAACAAGATCTCCAACAAGTAAACGACTTAAACATACTGTTCTGTCTGACAAAGAGCATGGAAGTCATAAGGAGAGAGTTTGAACCTTCTGGTGGTCACCAGTGGCCTGACGTTCAATATCATGTTCAAGATAAGCGTGAAACTGAGCATTGTATAGCTGTTTAAGTTGCTGTATCTGGGTGGGAGTACGAGAGCATATGACTTCAGTAGCAGCTTTTAGATCAATCTTATCCCCAGCCAAAGCTTGCCTTAAAATGGTGGCATCCTTCAAAGCCGCACCTGGCATCCAACTTAAAATTGCTCTCTGAAACAATCCGGAAATAAAGAATCTTACATAATGTCTACTTACATCTTACATAATATCTGCTTACACCTACACATTTAGATAATTAATGAGATTAAACGTAACGAAAATATTAACAAAACAAAGCAATTGCAACAGTATATAGATAAATAAACGATAGACTACACTGACTAAAATACCTTGACATCACCCTTAAGTTCTGAGGTTAGGCGTTTAGTTAGATCTTCAGAATAAAGAGCAGCAAACTCCCGCTCAATAAGGTTACGCTGTGTTGCATCCCTATGGGCAAGCACATTCACAACAGCTGCAGTATCACACCCGAAACCTAACAAATGAATCCACATTTTACAATTTACTATTAATTTATAGTTGACAATGAAACGCTTTTTTGTTAATTATTTAAAAAATATACATTGATTTATAGTGAAAATGAAGTTTGTTAGACCGTAAAAATTGAAAATATACATTTGATCTAGGACGTGGAGGGAGTATTAACAGTGTTGTCTGTAGCATCTGACCTAAATGCAAGAGGTTAGGTAGCTAGGTATATGGTATACCCAAATCTGGAATTGAAGATGAATTGAGTGTGATAAAGTAATGAATTGGGCAACAGAAAGCAACAGAGACAAAGCTTGGATGAAGCAAAGTGAAATTGAGGATGAATTTACAACCTTTGAAGGCACGAAAGAGCTGCATAGCATCATCACGAGGTGAAGTTAACACAGGAGGGAGAGTAATTGTCGCCATTGTTGTTTCTATCTCTCAACATATGCTACTCAGTAGTACTGACACTATTTGGTTGGAGTTATTGATCATGAGAAATGAGAACGATGATGGATATAAATAAATCAGTTCATTCTTTGTGACTTTGTGTTGAGTGTTGACCATAGGATGAAAAGCGCGTTTGTTAGTTACAATCGTTACGTTACAGTTAACAAAGCCCTACTAACCATATCTAATTATCCATTATTTCCTACACCGCGTAAATTGGACTTGTTTACTTGTAGTACCGCGTTGGGATGTGACAGCCTGCGTTTTCTCTTAAATTTAACCCAAATTGCCACACCATGACCAAACCATTGAGATTCCGTGCCACAAAACATTTTCAATTTTCAATTTTAATTTTCACTCCTAATTTCTAGGAGATGACTTGAAAAAATATAAAAAGACAAACATTGTTCGATGCCTTAGATCAGAGGATAGAAATCCCAAGCCTTAATATACACTTTATTCTCGTACAAAATGTTACACCACACAACAATTGGAATCTTATAATATAATATAACAAAAAAGAATACTTATCAACCAGCCTACATGGAGCACAACCAAGGAGTTCCATTCAAAACAGCAGGACCAGCACCATGATGCCTGCCTGATCATATTTTCTGAAGATGTTTTCTCAGAATCGAACCGAATAAGCAATACTGCTCGACTATCGAGCAAAACTTACAAAAACACAGGCTTTCAGTACTTCTTTGGACTGGAGTCTCATCTGAAGGATGCCTGGATTTCCTCTAGAGTTTTCCCTTTCGTTTCTGGGACCCATACCGTCACAAATGCGACGGTCAATATGCATACCACCGTGTACACCGTGAATGTTCCTGGAAAATGTAAAAACTTCGATTATTTCTTATCGCAATTTTACCATTAATGTTGATCATACTAGGAAAAGTCTCAGCTCAGGTGGAAAAAAAAAAACAGGTGAGTGACTCCCTCTCTGTTCAGACGTTTGAACCCTTTTTTTTTTCTTTTTTTTTTTTGTTCTGCTACATAGCAAGTATTTACCAAACACTAGGAAAAAAAAGCAGGACACAAACACGAGGCATTTGACGCATTTAATATTGAGTTATACATACCTCCACTGCTCCAAGCGAGTAGCAATGGTGCAGTCAAGGTAACAATCCAGGAGGAGAACCAGTTGAGCAAAGTAGCACCGGATCCAGCTAGGCCTTTGATTTTAACAGGAAGAATCTGTCACAAAGATATTACATAAAGTTCATGAGATTATAAAACGATCTCCCTGTGACAGAAAGAAGATAAAATTTATTCTTCAAGCAAGGCACTCTGCTCCCAATTATCAAGGGTATAAAAAGGAACTTATAAAACCATTTCATGCCACAAAATTCACAAGTAATCAAAAACTTGAATCCAGGTAACTTAAGTGTAATACCCAATAGCATCACGAAAATAGAGTACAGATGAGGGAGAATAGTACCTCAGACATTATAAGCCAAGGAATGGGCCCCATTCCAAGTGAAAATGAGATGATCATGCACTGCAATTGGAAATTAAATAAGAAACACATGGTGAAAATTTAGGAATCATGATAAGGTAGTACGCACGCAAGGGGAACGTACCAAAACACCAACTACCGATATAATCCCCAATATGCCATATAATGAAGAATCCGGTGCAAAGAAGCCCTTGAAAAGTACAGTCATAGAGGGATCAGACAGCAGGAACAAGTATTTTCAGGACAAGATTTTTTCGAATTTTGTAGAAAGTATTCACCAATCCGGGGAGAAAACCTTTCATAGGATATTTACCTTTAAGAAAAATGCAACAGCAACAACTAAGAGACTAATGGCCATGCCGGAAGAGGATACCTGACACAAATAACTAATCTTGGTGAGATGGACTATTAATATTTATAAGATCACAAGAGAATTTTTGTTTCTTCAATTTACCATCAGTAGGACCCTGCGCCCAGTTTTGTCCACCAACCATGTTGAAACTGCGGTAGCAATCACCTACAGTGCAAAATAGTTGAAATTACAGAAACAATTCAGTCAATTAGTATGCATTTCAAAATAATTTCTATACCACAAAATAGAACCATAAAAACGAGCTTAACCTGAATAACACCAACACCAACTGTTGCGGCATTGCTTGATGTGATTCCTGTTTAACAATCATAATCAACATATCACTTCCACTCAAACCCAAAAGCAAACATATTCAATGCATGTGTAGTGTTCAACTTAACCCGGCAAAAGAGTGGAAAAAAGGCAAACTTTTGCTGTTAGTATGAGCCTATGGAGGGCACTCTGATGTTTTTCCTAGTCGGGTTTGGACACTTGAACTCGGAAAGAGGGTGAGAGCAAGAAAGAGGTTGCAAGGCTGGAACCCAGGTGGTACAGTACAGTCATTGTGCAATTCTCCATGTCAGAAATTGCAACATATATTGATGTGTACCTGTAACCCTATTTTTCATATTGATAATTTTTGCTCTCTTTCTGTCCCCCAGGGATGTATGCATGTCATTAAATTATGTTAATATATGTGTCAACATATTGTTTTCTGTTTTACCATTTGTGATCTAAATTTTAGGAGCTCTGTTTATAATTTTTACTGAGGCTTGGCATCATTTTGTCTGGTAAATGATACAGAGCTGAATTAAAAGAGAACATGCGACACCGCTAGTTAGCATAAGGTCAACATCTTTTCCTGATTAATGGAAATTAAGAATGAAAAATAGCTATGGCATGCTACCAAAAGTGAATTTAGTGGAATGAATCAATATATACAGTTCCCCATTTTCATGAAGTTGATTGTACGTACCAGCAGATTCAAATATAGTAGCGGAGTAGAAGATGACACCATTCACTCCAGATAGCTGTTGGAAAACAAGTAGCCCAATACCAATCTGCACAATAAGGAGAAACAAAAGGTCAACATATGAAACAAAAGATAGGTGATTGTAAATCCAAGAATATGAACATACCATCAGAGGTAACCAATATCTTCTCAATTTGAGATCCGCAAAGCGAATTGCACCAGTTCTTCGGTTAGTTGAGGCAACAGATCTCTGAGATCCAAAAATCAAATAAAGTCATGTGAATTTCAACTTGTGCATCGTCCAAAAACGTAATCAGTGTCCATCATCAAGAAGGACAGCTATGTTACGGATAATCTGAAACTGATGCTATAGGTGTACCTTTATTTCATTTACTTCAATTGAAATATCAGTGTCAAATCCACGAAGAACTTGCAGGGATGCTTCAAAATCATCTGTCATACCCATTTTGGCCTTTACATAAAAAGGAGAGGTATATTATAATTTCAATTTGTATGCTAAATCAGAATTCAGGAAAAACCAAAAGGTCTCTCATAGTCTTACCAACCACCGAGGAGATTCTGGGATGAAAAAGAGACCAGGTATCAATATAAGACAAGGCAATGTTCCTGCAAGTGGAAATGAACAGAAGCATTTATTTAGAGACAAGTTACAGTGCTTTCATTATTGAAGCGGCGAGGATTATGAATAATGAGCTCAAACAAATTACGTGCATTACTTGGTTTTATAAACACATCTCTAATCTAATTGATTTGAATAAACAACACAACATTAAATTGCAGTAGCTTAAGTATATATGTATTGACAAACAATTAATTCAGCAATTCACTGAAAATGCATTCACATTGTTATGAGAATATCAAAAAACTAGATATGCAAACTCTTGGATATCAGTTTTTTATAACTCTTGGATATCAGTGAGTTCCATGGTGTGTTACCTAGTACAGCAAGTGCTCTCCAATTGACAAATAGCCCCAGTAAATATGCTAGCAGTATTCCAATTGTTACAGAGAGCTGCATTGTCGGGAAAAATCAGAACACGGCTACACTTGAGGTGAAACAGGTCAAACTGGATAAGGAACAAACTTGATGGACAAACCTGGTTGACAGAACCCAGACCGCCTCTAAGATTTTGAGGTGCTATCTCTGCTATATACACAGGCACCTATTTGGAATTATAGAAGAGGTTTAGGGAAAAATAAATCTTCAGGCCTTTTTCTCAAACTCAAATGCCTGTAAAAGAAGTGTGTACTTACTACATACGAAATAATGCCGACACCAAAACCTTCTAGAAGTCTTCCCATGTACAGAAATGAGGAGTCCTGGCATAAATTATAGTAAACCGGAAAAAGTGAAAAGCTGCCAGAGAAAAACAATTGCCTCACATAGTGAAGGGAAATCTTACTTTTGCAAATGATATTGCAAGCCAACCAATGATATTAGGTATCGCAGCGATCATCAAAGACTGCAAGTAAACAAATCAAATTAACTTTTTAACCCCAACATCAAATAAATATTAAAAGACAACATAAGATAATGAAGAGACAACTCGCACATACCCCCTTTCTACCAATGTATTCGGCAATTTGACCACTCGCTATTGCACCGACCATAGCTCCCACGTTTGATAAAGAACCAAATAATGAAAACTGCTCCCAACATTGCAGTTAGTATATGAATCAAGTAAAACTGATAAAGAACTATACCATGAAAACTGCTTCGAACCATGGCATAAACATGGACCTATCACTAACCTGTGAGACTGTGAGCTCCAAATCCTTGCTAATTGCAGCCTGTGTTGGCGAAGAGTAACCACACTAAAACACCAAAAAAAAGAGCCACTGCTTAATTCAAACATTACAACAAAACGATTACAATCATGCAATATATTTGGTACTTCAAAGTAACCAGACAAAATTCTAAACAACACTTTTGATTTATTGGTATTGCTTGCACATAGGCACTCAGACTCAAATCCACCACCACAACCACAATGAGTTATGATCCTTTTCGGTGTACCACATAGGCTTCGAACCATATACAATCTTAGTTCCATTAGCATAACTACTCCATTTTGCACTCAAGAATGTCTATGTCAGCAAGTGTGCCCTTAAAAATCAAAGAGGCATGAATCTCCTCGAGCAACTATACACCTACATGTACTTCGATTCCAACTAGCAAAAGCCTATTATAAATGCTTGCAAAGAATAAGCCACTCCGAAAACCAATTATACTCGAATCAACAAACTAAAACCAATCAAACAGTAGTAAGTTGTTCACCCCCAAAAGAAATACCAGCAATCAAAGCAAGAACATAGAATAGAACAAGCAAAGAAAAGAGGAAAATTACAGTGAAACCAAACTGGATAGGTCCAAGAGCAACAATGAGGACACAGGCCAAGACGGAAATAGAACTGTCACGAATACCCGCAGTAGAACCCATCATACTAGATTGCCTCGAACCCATCCGATACCAACTCCCAGTATGCAAAAACGGTTTCCTCAGATCCCCTCTCCCATCTTCCTGCTCTTCCCTGAAACTCATCCTGCTTCTTTACTTGCACCAATCCAAACCCTATTCAAGAAATCGATTTCTTATACAGATACTCTTCTTCTGCTCAATAACAAGCAGTTGGTGTAGTAAAGTTGGCTTCTTTAATATTGGAAAAACAAAACAGAAGAGAACAGAAGAGTCTTGATCGAATGGATGAGATGACAGATGAGCACGAACGATGCAGAGTTAACTTGAATTTGATTAACAGTTTAAATTTTGTCCTTCAGAATGGACGTGCCAGTTTCATTGCATCACGTTGAAAAGAGTCTTCTTCTTCTTAAAACTAGTGTGTTTGTACAGTATCATTTTTCCTACCCTTTCTTTTTATTGTTTAAGAAAATTGAGTGAAAATATTTTTTCTTTAATAAATGTTTGTATCCTGCTTTGGTTTGTTTAATCTGACTAAATTAGGTTAGGTGTTAGCTTGTCGAATGACTGAAGGGGCGATTATTGGGTTTAGTCCAAATCCATACTTATGTCATCATGATATGGTTATGGAGAGGAGTAGAGGACAAAGAGTCTTCCCTCCCCAAACCAAAAGAAACCTTAGTATATGTGAATCTGTATATATCTCAGGTTTAGATATTTCAGGATAATGTAGCTAAAACAAGAAAATGATTTTTCCAAACTTAAAAGAGCTAATAAGCACATCACATAACGTGTTTTATATTTTGAACCGATAGACAAATTATTTCCATAAAGTAGTGTTGTGTCACTCGACTATTTCGTCAAATCATCTATGCCTATTTTGATGATTAAAATTCCATCGGACTGACTTTAAAAATAAAGTTATCTAAATGGTAGTTAGGGATTGACCTCATGGGATATGATTCCGACCCTATGACTTCCGACCTAAGCTTCCACAATGAAGATCAAGAGAAACCTTCTCATCAAGATTAATGGGGCCGACCTCATGGAATTTGACTCCGGCCCTAGCTTCCACAACAAATATGAATGGAATCATTCTGATTAAGATTAGGTCCGGCCTCATGGGATTTGACCCCATTAGATTTAACATTAGCTTCCACAATGGAGATCAAGCAAAATCTTCTCATCAAGATTAGGTCGACCTTGTTTCTTTTTTTCTTTTTTGAGACGGCAAACGTGACTCGAACCTTCAACATAATGGTTGGAGGTGAAGCGTCTTACCAATTGAGTTGCGCTTCGTTGTCGAGGGAAATCTTCTCATCAAGAATGATTCGACCTTGTGAGTTTCAACTTTTACAATAAGAGCAACCTCATATATAGAAACTTTAAAATAAGAGTTTCTTAACTACGTTCTACTAAGATATTTGAACACTAGCTAGTGGGACTTATGATATGCGTAAATAAGTCATCCCTTTCGTGGGCCGAACTTGACAGTCCTAAAGACCCACACGGTGTCATTATAAGAAGAAGGCCTATAACTTTGAGAGTCCGACCTCGTGATCTTAAAGTGCGATCTCTTGTTAAATGAAGAATATTCAAAATATCGACATGGGATCTACGTACGCCACCTTAATATGTGTAAATAAGTCCTACACCCCCACGGGTCGAACTAAGCTCTTAACAGTTCTAGAAGACCCACAATACATCATAAGAAGACAGCCTATATCTTGAGAGTCCGACCTCATGATCTTCTTTCCGTCATATATACGGCGTCAAACATATTAACATGGAAACTACGCTAGGTAGATCCATGGGCCGACCCTCAGGGAGTTCGATCTCCCGACCACTCCCCTCTTGACATGACAAAGTAGAATTAGGTTACCTAAACATGCCACCACACTTCAGCACCGCACGTCATGATCTAATAGGAAGATTATCCAAAATATTGTTCCCTGAATCTTTGCATATAAAGTAAAAAAAAAAAGGAGTATATTTAATTATGTTTAAGATAACCAACAATCTGCAATAATCTACTCTCTTAGTTGGTATGATTAACTCCCGTTTTATAGTCCGAACAACTAGTTAAATATAATCTACTTTGTATAAGACAAATCGATTCAAAATAACCTAGCCCCTTACCTATTATTTTCAGGATGAACTCAATCTAGATACAAACAATTCACTTAATTTTCCTACGGTCCCTCTTCCTTGCACATATCATAAATTTTAACAAACTATAAGTGATTGATTGGCATGGAATTAGAATTCAATTCTAGTTGAGTAAATTTGATATTCTGTATGAATTTAATTACAATTAAAAATTTAGTTTCATAGTTCAATCGAGTATAATCTAATTAAACTCCAACTCTTTCACTCTCTAGCCTCCTTCTCTCTCAGGAGAGCAACCAAATGGTACAATATGACTCACTTACTTACATTTTTCTTTGAGCAAAATTTATTTCATCAAATCACTACAATTTCAGTGTTCAATGTACATATTTATACCTTAAAGTACAATAAACAACTCAAAGACTTCTCCTTCTTATTGCCACATATCACATTCCCATCCATCATTTTTCTTATTTTTTAATTTTAGATTTATCGACTTTAAAATGTTTATAACTTGAAAAATATAAATATACAAAATAAATAACAGTCACTAACAATTTTATATTTTCGAGATCTATAAATAGAGATCACTCTCAACTATGTCTGTATTATTATTTTAATATGTATAAAAATCACTAACAACTTTATTCGAATCATAATAAATTATAAAACAATTCTAAAAATACAATGTTAAAAATTTTAACTCTTAAACACTCTTATAAATATCTTGAATATGTAAAAATAATCATTTATATTAAAAATACTCGAAACCCAAATTCGATACTCGATACTCGTGTTCGATGTCCGGTATCCGTTTTCGATGCCCGTTCTCCGTATGCTCGGACCCGTGTTTGATGTCCGGTATCCGTAAGCAATGCCCGGTACCGTAACCACTGCATGGTATATGTGTCCGATGTTAAGTCCGATATTCAAATTCGATGCTCGATACTCATGTCCGATGCCCAGTATCCGTTTCCAATGTCCGTCACACGTGTTTGATGTTCGGCATACGTAAAAAAATGTCCAGTAACCGTACCCATTGTCCGGTATCCGTACCCGATGTCCGTCACCCGTATCCAATGCACGGTACCCGTGTTTGATGTTCGGTATCTGTAAGTAATGCCTGGTAACCGGACCCATTACCCGATATCTATGTTTGATGCCCAACCTTGTTACCCTATCTGATTATCATATCATGTTGCTGGTTTAATTATTGACCCAATATAATAAAATTGCACTTTTAAAACCCGTCTTACAATTTATTAAGGTCCAAATAAAGTCGTTAGTAATTTTTATAGATTTCGAAAAAATAATTCAAACATAGTCAAGAGTGATCTCTATTTATATATCTCGAAAAAAATATAGTCGTTGGTAATTTTTATTTATTTTTATCCTCTTTTAATTTTAAGTTATGGACGTTTTAAATTGGACGAAATAAAATTTAAAGAGAAAGATGAAAATGTAAACAAATGAACTAGTGAAATAAAGAAAAGATATATGCGGGTCCATTCAATTATTTTTACATAATAAGTGCACAAATATAAACTATTTGACAAAAATATATAAAGTTGTTGATGGTTTTATTAGTCAAAGAAAATTGAAATAATTGTTATGAATTAGTAAAAAAACCCCTTCTCTCTCTCTTATTCTCAAACTACTTATCCTACCATCAAACTACCAAATAAATTTCAACTAAATATAACCAATCATCCCATTATAACACATTAAAATTAATTATATACAGTTAAATTATCAAATTTTACTTACACCAATCATTTTTTTCTTACACAATCTATATTATAAACATATATAATAATATACCATATAATTACAATTTTATACGAAATATTAATTTTAACAACTCAACTACAATTTAGTAACTATTTAAACGGATTGAATTGCAATCCTTGTAAAATAGCTACTAATAACTTTGTAGAAAACTATATTCTGATTCACGTGAGAAGCGGGTGCCATTTAACTAGCTTTGATTAAAAGGAAAAGCGGACCACTTGTTTCACAGTTTCACCTCTATGGTTCCCATCATCTATTCTACGCCAACTTTATTACATAGAGAGGAGCATTTAGTAACAGTAATAGTACACCTAATAACAACCTCATTCGACTAAATTAATATTCTACGCAGAAAGTAGAAACACTCTTTTTGGTCCACGGTCCCTCTTCCTCCACAACACCACCCCCCCCCCCCACCCCACAGGTGCAGGGGAGGTTGTGGGTCACCCAAATAGGTAGTTATCACATCATATCACCTTGTAAACATAAATTAGCTTTCTATTCACACAAAAACATAGCCATGTTGTGTATAGTATATTGCCCATTCATCATCACAACATCTCTATCAACAATAGATCGAAACTGCAATATCAATTAACCTTCATCAGTAATACATAACTGGCAACGAAATAAAACTCCAAAACTTCATCATGTACTATTCCACAGCATTCATAATGAGCTCTCCACCCAACACATACATGATCAAGGACGATGACGGTGCCCAAAACCTGACCTCAGAGTCAACATCTGCAACATCAATAACTATCTCGACTTACCATTGACAATCATTGGAGCAACGTAATACATAGCAAACAACCATTTGTCGGCATATGATTGCCACTAATCGAATCCACCCACAGCTTGACCAACGGATGGTCCTCTGTATCTAAATCGGTATAAGTTATAGTATTCCGCCCACCTGTAGGAAAACGAGTCTACTGGAGACTCTACAACAATCGAATCCACAACAATCGCATCCACAACAACCGAATCTGCACTAATGGGACTGAGTTCATCATCGACAAAATCCTCCATCTCCGATTCGCTAGTGTCACTGGAAATCCCCAAATTCTTCCGATTAAGCTCCACCTGAACATGGCTCACAACTTGTTGATCCTCACAAGCATCACGATTTTGATGTATCGACTGTGTGGCCACCTGCTTCCTCAGCCTTCCACGCCCCCGTTTCATGGCTGCGATTACACCTTTGTGTGAAATCGCCCGTACATCCATCGAGCATTTACACAGGTTTGCTAATCTTATATTATTATTAATTAAATAAATTATTTATATATTAATTTATTTGTAAATAACATCTATTAGTTGTGCAAATTCTAAATTTGAAAAATTAAGTCATTGTACATTTTAATTTTGACAATTCAATGTATTTTATAACTTTTACTAGTTATATTTTTAATATGTCACTAAATATATATGTTCATTAAATTTTATATAACTTCAACTGAAAACTCAATAAATTTTTTAAAAATATAATTTATCACCACGAATATGGTTGTGCAGGATAACCGAAACATCAAAAATAGATCCAAAAATCCAAAAAACCGATCCGATTCGGTGTCTTCTCATCTGATTACGGATTAACCGTTTTCAGATTTTTGGTTAATAGCTTCCTCCTCTATCGTCTTGATCTTTAGCCATCACTTCCACAGCCATCGCCGACTCACCAGCTTCCTCCTCCATCGCCGACTCTCCTCAGCCACTTGAACTTGATAGATCGAAAATCGGAGGTGAATTTGCAGAGAAGACATGATCGTCTGTATCGCCGTAGTCGGCCACGAGGTATAGTGACCGGAATAGATAGATTAGATTTGATCAAGATAGATACCACTTCTACTTGTTTAGTAAGGTAAGATAAGATAGATTATTTTTTACTTGACTTTGATTATTGATTGATTTGTTGATCTGAATTGTGTCATCAGAATAATCCTCTTTACATCCAGAGTTTTACTGAGGCAGACGATGCACTCAAACTACATCACATTGTCCATTGTTCCCTTGATGTTGTTGATGAAAGAGGTCATTTCCTTTCCTTGTTTGCTTCCCTTCTTATTTTACCCTAATTAATGGTTGTGTTTGTTCAGATTATCTCATTGTGTATACTTCAAATTAGCTAAGCTAGAATTGAGTGATGATGATGACTATGATCTCAAAACTGCTGCTTAAGTTTCCACCTAGGAGTAAGTAGCTCCTGCACTGATCCACCTAATGCCTAGTTATCATAGGTGTTTGTAATCTCACCCAATCATATTCAGTACACTTTATAAACGAGATTGACTTTATCCCATACTCGTGTCTGTTGCCTATAGTACGAAAGAAACGAAGATACGAGCATGTAGCCACCAACCATTTCCATCTAACACATCATGTATTGGGTCTTTCTGCTTAGCTAAGATTATTGTCTCTTCAGATGGTTAGTTCGAGACCAAGTGTCTTTCTAACATTTGTTAGAATTTTGTTTACATGTTTGTAGCACACCTTCATGGTTTGTTATCAGCTGTTATCCGAACCTTGATTTGGATTTCCTTATCTAGAATTGTTTGTTGAAGCTACAACTGTACATCACAGCTGAATTAGGAATGTTTCAACCTGTAATTTAGCTGAAACATTTGATGTCTTCCTTCTTCAGTGAACAATCCGAAGAAGTCTGCACCAACCCTAAATGAGACGTTCCTGGGGTTGTTGTATCCAACTGAAAACTATAAAGTGTAAGCATTGACAATTTCGTTGCCTGCAAGTATCAGTGACATGCTCTATGACTAACTAATGAATCATGATATGATATTTCAGGTATGGTTACTTGACCAATACAAAGGTCAAGTTCATATTGGTGACAACTGACCTGGATGTTCGGGATGCAGATGTCCGAAGTGTGAGTTTTGTACCTATATGTGTTTTGCACGTTGAACTTTTCTTGTTGTTTTATTTGTCTCTTAACACCACGAGGCGGCAATGCAGAGGCTTCGTAATATGCTTTTCAAAGAATGCATATGGACTGATAATAGTTGAATTATGCTACCAAACATTCTTTCTTTAGTTATTATCAACTGTAGCAGTTATTTTTTAAGCATATAACTTTCAGCATATAGTAGTTTTTGAAGCATATAACTTTCACCATTTTAGTTTCTTTTGTTATGTCTAGACAATATAGCCGGTAACCCTAACATGAGATTTTTGGTTAAATTGAGACCTCAATTTGATAGTATACTAGATACTTGGTTTCCTATCGACCTATCCTGTACTTGCCTCGCTTAAACATATACTCAGTGCACTGATGTGGAACTTAGGCTAGAGTCATCCTATCAGTATCACAGAGGCGTTGGAGCCAGGTCTTAGATTGTTAAAGTTGTGTTTCTTTGGGTCTCTCACATAATCTAATTTTAAAATCTTTGCTTCCTAGACTGCAAAGTGTATTTGTTTTTCAAATCTCTGCTTTATACAAGGCTAATACAGCTGAGCAAACATTATCTGAACCTACTGCAGTTCTTCAGAAGGTTCCATTCTGCCTATGTTGATGCTGTTTCAAATCCATTTCATGTCCCCGGTAAAAAGATTACTTCAAAGATATTTGCTGAAAGGGTAAGTACAATTGTCAAGTCCTTCGGATTGAGTTCTGCTGGCTAAATGTATAACTGTTGCTCATTTCAACTTTGTAAGCACTCTTTTATGTTTGGACGACTGTATAATTAGTCTCAATCCAAGTTTTCATTTTCTCACCAAATGATTCCTATTTAGTTCAGTCTGAAAAAACTTGTTCAATATATCAATTGATCATGCTTCTCAATGGTACAGTATATTGGTAGACTAATAAAAGTTCTTGCAAACCTTTTAGCTTTAAAATGGGAAATGTTGAGCTCTGGAGTAGACAAATGCTTGCCGTCCACCATGACTTGGAAGTCTATCATTTTTAGTTTAAAGCTATTGAAGGGTGATAATATCATAGCAAATCACCAAAGAAAAAGTCCAACAGTCGAGCAGATAAGCTAAGAAAGATCTTCAGATGTATGCAACATGGCTGGTGACTGTATAACAATGGTTTAGCTCATAAAACAGGTATGCTCGGATTCTAATGAAAATAACGAGCAAGTGGAACAGGTATAAAAGACTGTAGTCCCTTCTCCAGTGATCCAGTCACAGGAAAACATTGTTAGAATTATATAAGCGAACAGCTATGGTGCATCTTAAGAAAGAAACCTCCATGGAAACTAGATTCCTCTTTTCATCAGAGTTCATCCTTGGATATATGTTTAGTTGCTCCCCCCTTTTCGTTGTCAGAGGTAGCCGGGAATAGAAAACTCCTCATTGTGCATATTGAGGAAGAAGACAATTCTTGAGTTGAAAGCATTTCGAGGCTTGTTTCTGTAGTAAACTATCGTCTCCAATACCATCCATCCGTGCTTTTTATCCGGGATTTGTAACCAAGGCTTTCTACCGGAGCTTCTGCTGGATTCCCATGACCCACAAAAGGGTTCTCTAACAACGTAATTCTTCTAGACTAAGCTATATACACCAAGTTTGTGCTCTTTCCGCTTTGACTCTTAGTTCCTTATTTATGAAAGCTTTATTGTATCTGAAAACCGCCCTTTCTCAGCTAAGACATTAACCTATTTTTGATTGACCGGAATGATCTAGTGTAGCATCAATTGCACCATCCCAGTCCCCAGATTGCTTTTGGCATGATACTTACAGCATCAGCAACGGGATTTGGAGAGTCTAATCTTCAGCTTCTTAGCTCATTTCGTCGTCCAATTCTAATAACATTGTGACGTAGCTAACAATTGAATTGCTAGTCTAGTAGACAGTAGACACTGAAGGTGACTGCAAACTTGTCAGTAATCATTCTGAACAGTCCAAGTTCCCTACATAATAAAATTGCGTTGGACTCTTACACACATTTGTAAGCTCAAATGTGAGCAATTTACACACATTTGTAAGCTCAAATGTGAGCAATGTCCATCCCTGTTTGCATAAAAACACTTTTTTCAGGAATCTCTTGAATCGATAAGCAGGGGATTCTTTAGCATACGGACAGAAGTGTACACGATAAGCAAAGTGAGGATGATGAAATTGTAGAAACACTCTGTAACGCATGAGAAAATTGGCAAACAGTAACTATTTATCATCACAACTAATACGAAGAGTCAATATAATGTTGTTGAAATAATATAGGACCGAAATTTAATACTTTGACAACTATCACAACTTAACTATGTGTACTGCTTATACTCTTCTGCTGTAAACAGTGAAGAGCATATTCAATACACTCTAAGACCGGCTTAAACGCGGGCGACGCACCCTCGCGTTATTAGGCGCGATGCACCGTTGCGCGCACAACGCATCGTCACGCGCGACGCGGCAAGGGACGCCGCGTCATGGCACGCGGACGTGGAGTGGCGGCAGCCAATGGGCTACTGCCACTTGTCGCTCGTTGGAGCTTTTCTTTCTTTCTTTTTTTAAATTTCGAATTATATCCGTTTTAAAACGGTAATATCTCCGAAAATACAAAATAAAAAAATAAATAAAAATCACCAACGACTATGTTTTTTCGAGATCTATAAAATGAGACCAATCTTGATATTTTTCAGATCATCCCATCTCCAACTCCTCTTTCTCTCTTAATTAAACTTAAAAAACTCTCTTATCTCAAAACACCTTTTCCACTTTCATTTTCCGGCGATATGGACGCGGAGTATTTTTACTGGTTGAAAGAAAACAAACCCCAAAAATAGCATCAGTACATGCAAGCTCACTTCGAAAACACGGTTTTTCCACCCCAACCGAGTGTCGTTCGACCTTTGTTCCAAGATCCCTACACTCAAAATTACCAATCTCCATCCTCCCAAACACCAATGTTT